>JAVKLA010000031.1:24440890-24469815 GCA_034782735.1 Sagittarius serpentarius | reverse complement strand
CCTGTGAGGACAGGCTGAGAGAGTTGGGGTTGTTCAGCCCGGAGAAGAGAAGGCTCCGGGGAGACCTTATAGCGGCCCGCCAGTAGCTAAAGGGGGTTTACACAGAAGCCTGAGAGGGACTTTTTACAAGGACATGTAGTGACAGGACAAGGGGTAATGGCTTTAAACTGAAAGAGGGTAGATTAAGATTAGATGTGAGGAAGAAGTTCTTCCCTGTGAGGGCGGTGAGGCGCTGGCCCAGGCTGCCCAGCAAGGCTGTGGGTGCCCCACCCCTGGCAGTGTTCAAGGCCGGGCTGGCTGGGGCTTTGAGCAACCTGGTCGAGCGGAAGGTGTCCCTGCCCATGGCAGGGCGGTTGGAACTAGATGATGTTTAAGGTCCCTTCGAACCCAAACCATTCTATGAATCTATGATATGTGTGCAAAACTTTGTCGGAGCCACTGAAAGTAAAAGGGTCCCTAAAAAAATCATATGCACAGTCTATCAAACCGTATGACCTAAAGGTAAGGGAGAAATGGAGATGACAATGAGGATACAGATAGGTTATTAAAATTGTAATTTTTCCATTTGTTATTACAAATCAAGATATGTGTTAACCCTGACCATAGGGGGGGGAATATAAAAATGCTGAAAAGCACAAGAACATCCCAGTAATAGCAAAACACCAGATGCAACCTACATCATGGATTTAAATACCTAGTATGTCTAGCAGAACCACTGTTAAGAGATAGAGGACTTGGGGGATGGCAAATTTCGGGGTCATTTCTCAACTTGTTTGAAAAAATAAACCTGTATTTGTGAATACAGAAATCAGCTAACGAAGCTTCTCTTAGTTAATAGAGTACTTATTAAAATAATTTGAAGAGGTAGCTTGAGGTGTATCTTCAACCAGCTACAATGACCAAATCCTCAAGCAGGGAACCCTGATAATTACATGAGACCATACTCATTTTTCCATGTATCAACAGCTTGTTATGATTTCTGAAAAGGTTATGCAGGAGCCTCTTACTTCTGTACATCTTTCTTACAATGAGTGGACAATTTTATATTAAACAAACTGGGAGGCTCATTTAAGTTCCTAAGTCTGATATAGACTTCCTGTGTAATTTTGAATTTAATTTCACAGTACTTCATCTCCCCATCTGTTTTCAGAATGCTAGGATACTACAATAATGAAGACCACATAAGAAACTAGACATATGTACTACAACCTTCCTTAGCAACAGAAAACTCAGGGCTTTTTTCTCCTTAGGAAGATTGATAATAATGGATGTGCAATGTTAACATCCTGAGAAGAAATGTTTTCCACAGGGACTTACTGTGTATCTTGCTTAACTGCATATCTATAGTATAAAAAATAAATGTCAGGGTCATTAGGTGAGAACTTGCAGCTTTTTTTAGTTCAAAACTCATACTCCAAAATTGTTGGAGTATTATAGATAAAAAACTAATCAAATATGTGCGTGCATATAGAAAGTCTACACAAATAATACATCCATCACACTTTTGTATGTCATCTGCAACTAGCAACATGTTTTGAAGATATCTGTCCCGATGGGATAGAGTTGTTGAGACCACAGAGATTAATTTTTTGATATTCTTAAAAAACACTGTTTTATGTTAAGGCATTTTAACCAAGATAAATTTACGTTAACATCTTAATTGTCAGGTTTTATATTTGTCCATCACTAGCTTTTTTCCTTAATTTTATTCTACACTCATCAGCAAGACAAGGCACTAAAAGCACTAGCAACTGCCCAGAAAAGAGGACAGAACAAGGGTGGAGGAGAATGAAGTGAAGGGACCAAGCCATAAAAAGAAATATGATTGCTTCTGTCTCTAGTGTAAGTGCTTAAGCTCTGATGCAATGTGTTTATCAGCATGTATTGTTTCTGATACTGTGCAGATGAATGTAATTTATGCCTACAATAATTTATAAGGTATTCCAACACGTTATACTTATTCCACACACAGTAATAGATATGTGGAGTACGGTCCGTAATGCTGGCTGCTTATTTTGCAGAAGAGTACTGCTCCCCTTTGGAGAACCTTTGATAATTGGCAACGTTTAGAGAAGCAGACAACATTTTACATTAGAAGTTCCAGTGGGTGCACTACGAGCTGATTGCTTTCTCTGTCAGTTAATTTTGTTTGCACAGTAATAGTACAGAAATGAAACTATTACAAATATTCAGCTCACAAAATCAGAAGGAAGATGGACAGCCCATTCCAACCACTGACCTGACCGCGATGGGTCCAGTTCAAAGCCTCCCAACATGACAAAATAATGAGTGGCCCTTTCTTAACCATCTTGCTTTTCAGAAATACAGTTATTAGTACCACCAAAAACCCTAGGATGTGTTAATTGTTGATGGGTATGGCTGCATTTTTGCAAGAACTAGTGCTGCAAAATCAGTGGTAGACAGAGCTGTTCGTCCTCCCCATGCCAAAAAAGTTCCTGTAATACTGAGTTCCTATTACAAAGCATTCCTTTTATGAAGACCAATGATGTTTTAAGATTCTAGTTCAGGGATGGAAAAAAAGAATATGCTACCTTAAACTGAAATTCATTTGGAAAACACAGAGACACCAGAATAATGGCACTGATCACACTAGAATACTTCTGGAGAGAAGGTGAAAAAAAAAAAAAATCAGTCTACTGAAACTGCAAAGCAAATGTAAATGGGCAGAATCTAATTACCAGAGTGGGAATCTGGACAGCACACTGAGGTTCAGATTTACACTTGATGTGAAAGATGGCACAAGAAGCATGGCATCTTCTCTAGTACAAAGGCCTTGGTTTCATAAGGACTTGGAGAGATGAGTGCTGTCTACTGAAATACAAATGCCAGTTGCTACACCTTTCTAAGTATTTTTATCTCTGGGAAAAAACCATGGCCCTGTTTCTTGATTTTAGTTATTGAAGGCAACAGGAACAATTGTAGATTTTGACATTTCCTTCATAAACCACTACACAGCCACAGATCTTGCACTAATTACTAGCTGAGGGATACAAGCCCCCCCCCCAAATAAATAAATTACTTTCAACCCTGAAAATGCCAGTTGGAACCCACTGCCTCTAAAACTATTTCCCAAAAATTCCTTAAAACAATTATTTTATTTCCTGTAAACACATTCTATAGAAGAAAGATAGTTCTATACTCTTCTGGGAAGAAATACAAAATGAAATTAACGTATCATAAGACATAACTGACCACAAGTTGGAAAGTGTGAACTGAGCCAAAAGACAACTTCAATATTCCCAGTTACCTACTTTTCTTTTCACTTCAGGAATTTAAATGGCCAGCTGCTTTACTTCCCTCTCTCATAAATTGAATAACAGGCTTTCTAAAAGCAGGACAATCAATTGATCCAATTATTTATATAAAATGTTGTCCTTCCAACAAAAAGACCAAGATGAATGTGCCTTCTCAGTGTTTTGTATATTTTTTCCATTTGCTTAATTCAGTCTGAAGTGAATGAAATCTTTTAGCCTGTTGCTTCAATGGATGTTACTTAAAGCACTAAGGGTGCCTATATCCTCAGAGATCCTGGTCTTAGAAAAAGCAGTTTTAAAGCAGGGCAAAGGCCATTCATCTTGGTCATTATCATTCTCAGATGCAAGCCTGTTGCTCAGTAGGATAGCATTCATGGAAACTACGCTCATCAAAGCCAGCTCTGTAACAGATGGCTCCCTCCCTTCAAGAAGGGCAGGCTTTTTGAGAAACACTTTTCTCCTGATTTCTTCTGCATAAGATGGGAACAGATGAAGGTAGCTCTCCATGATCTAAACACAAGGGAGGACTTGAACCTTGGTCTTTGAAATCGTTTTATCCACTGTATAGGAGACTGAACGTTTTTTCAGCACAGTGAACAAGACAAACAGTGTAGATTTATACTGTGCTTTAGCACAGACAAAGGTGTTTCAGGGGAAAAAATCATATCTGTGTATTCACTTGGCAGATAATACAACATAATACCATTAATAATGTTAGGCAAATATTAGTGCCTTAGGAATTATCGAGGTTCACCCCCCAATTACTTTTTTTTTTTTACCTCTAGGCTCATTTTTGTTTTTCTCTCTGGAAATAGTCTAGCAAATTGGTTTACTAGGAGAGATCTTTCTCAAAAATAACTTGTAGATTGTAAGTATTTGCACTAGGAATTTTTCAGTTTGTCGCATGTATTTTGTCGCATGTATTTTTTCAGAGCAGAAGCTGAAGTCAGAGACTTATAAGGCAGGAGCAGATCATCTCTTCCCTGTATCCACAATGACACACCTCCTTTCATATTTCAAAATTCAAACACTCACAGTAAATTGCTGCTTATTGAACTACAGAAGAACTATTATTGTAATTTAAACATCAAATAATTGCAAAAAACCAATACATTGAAGATACCAATCTGATTGTACACCACAAGTGAAAATGTGTTGAAAAGAAACTATTATTTACCCACTCAGTGTAATCACATTCTATCTGTCTAACCCTATTATAAGTGTGCAGAGACAGTCACTGAGGCAAAACATAAATAAGTCCTTTATGAAAAGGTTTACTATCGGGGCTTGTGAAAAAAATATCAATGTTTATTTCAGCAGATTAGTCTGGGTCTTCCAATCATGAATTAATTTGGAGGAAAATCTGAGTTATGCAGTGATAGATAAGATGACTAATTCTTAATCTCCATAAATGTAAAATTCAACCCTTTTCTTCCAAAACTTTGGTAAATATTTAAGATGAAACTCAGTCCAGTTTTACACAGTATTAGAAGAAATCTTATTTTTTTAACTAGATGAATCCTGTTATTTTTTTTTACCTTTTATTTTCCTGTGTGGGTCTAGTACCCTGTCACTAGCTACATTTCAAGAACAAAAATACACAGACGGAAAATTTTTTCCAAGTCTTGTAAGTCAAATGTATGATTTTTAAAGACTCTGAGGAAAATGTAAGTGAAGTCAACTTTCATTCCTTGGGATTAACAGTAATGGCATCTAAACCAATCTTCATTCTACTCTACTGGAATACTGGTCCCAATCTGGCAAAGTATTTAAGCAGATGTGCAGTATCATTACATGCAAAAAGACTGCTCATGTTCTTAAAGTTAAGCAAGAACTCAAATGATTTGTTGGATCAAAGCCAGTATCATAAGTATTCTGGTTAATACTTGAGATTAGAGCTGCAGAAGGGCAGAAACTCAAGGCTTTTTACAAGGCATATGTATAAGCTATCACCTGGAATTCACAACCAGTTCATACAATCTCAGTTCAAGTATTCAATAACTATAAAAATATTAGTTCAACCTATTCATTCAAACAAATATCACAAACAAATTAAGTGGACTAATCAGTATTTTTTTGAAATCCTCAGTAAAGAATAGGGGAAAGGAAGCTTTTTGCTGTAGAAGTTATGCAGTCTATAAACAACTACTTTGTAAATAAACAGGAATTACTCATGTTCTGGGAGTATGTGCTCTTGTGGAAAACGTTTATGCAAGGTGAATGTAGAACGATGCAAGATTTCTGTCATCAGCATTCCTAGACCTCAGACATTTGGGAAGAATGTCTCCACTTTCCAGTGATAATAGGAAAGGAAATTATAAGACAAAATGAGAAACAGTCTTCAAACTGATGTCTCAAAGCAGCTTCCTGTAACACCTATAATACTGAAAAATAGTTTAAATGCATACAAGACGCCAACAGGATTACAATATCCAGGCTCACGTAGTTTATCAGATATTAGGGAAGCTCTGTGTGTAAGACTTTTCAAACCCAAAATATTTCACAAAGCACATGGAAAATGAAAACTTATTAAAAAAAAAATCTCTTTGTCCAGACAGTAGTTTAAAGGGCTTAATAAATTCCTTTTTTCCTCCTGTTTGGATGGGAACCATCGCTATTACCTAGAAGACAACTATGTTGTATTAGTTAATCCAGATGTTGTCCTTATGCTGGCAACATTGAGACATAAAATATTGCAAATGACATATTTTAGACTCCTGTCCCTAGAGAGATGAAGGGATCAATATTAGTTGTTTCTTCTTTACTCCTGGCAAAGTGTGCACGTGGAATAAGAGACACACTGAAGATGATGGATGTTGGATAGATTTATCCTTTTGCCACTTGTTTGCAAAGAGTTATTTATCCCACCAGCCACCTGAGTTAGGATATGACTTAATGATTTGTGTATATCTTTCACACAGCTACTTTCAAAACAGAAACATCTGCTATAGATACAAAGACAGACATTGTCACAGATTTATCTGATGCTGTGAAGATACCAAGACCAACCATGTACTTTAATCAAGAGTAAACAACAACAAAACCAAACCACAAGCACCTCATAATCCACACAATTAGATAATTAGAGTGATTGCTAAAGACACTGCAACCCAAAATAAACTTGGGGATTTTAGTGGAGGCAAACCCCGAGCCTGTCATATTGATTTTCCTGTTTGTCAGCATTTGGAAACAGCCTATCTATTTTCATTTCCACTTGCCCTTGAGGTATTTAAATTCCTTTGATTGATTGAGGTGTGCAGCTTTCATTTCTGGATTTCTTACAGCTAAATTCATTCTTCAGGAATGAAGCATTTCAGTGTGCTGGATCAAAGGAACCCTCCACAACTCATCAATTTAATGAAAACTGGCCATTCATTTTTATTAGATTTCTTCTCTTTCTACCAAAATAAGTATCAGTAGTAGAGATTCATTGCAAAAAGTAGTTCTGCACACTTGCGTTGGGAGAAAGGAGAAGAAAATGGGCAGAGGGTTAGAGGAGTGGGAGAAATTAATTCAATCTCCTGTTATAAGCTAAAAGCGCGTGCATTGTTTACTTTAAGAATAAAATTAAACCAGAACTATTAGTGAGCACAACTTATATAATTTTACCTTGACATAAGAAAACAATTCCAATGTGCAAAGTCAATTAATATAGAGAATCCAGTAGAAAAAACAGAACAGTTAATTAGCCAGACAAAATAAGAATGATGGTTGTGTTACAGTTCAACGGGGTATTAAAAGACAGGACTGTTCAATTAATGTTTAAAGTAGATATGCTGAAGTTTAACCAGCCCTTAGGATTAAAAAATAAAAATTATAAAAAAAAAAAGTCATTTTAAGCAAAAGTTGCAATGGGTTTATTGCAAACAGCATTCTTCAGAGAAAAAAATTTATATTGCAAAACTTGACATAAGTTTCTAATCATTATTCGGTTGGGGGAGCCAAAGTCCAAACAATCACAAAATACTTGAAGATGGAAGAGACCTCTGGAGATCATCTCGTCTAACCTCCCTGCTCAAAGCAGGGTCAACCAGAAGGGGTTGCCCAAGACAGACACTCCACAGCCTCTCTGGGCAACCTGTTCCACTGTTTGACCATCCTGGCAGGACTTTTTTTTAATCTTATGTTTAAACAGTATTTTGCAGAGCTAGAAAGATGCTGTAGGGCACAAAGAGGAAGAAAAGTGGCCTTGATGGCTTCAAAATTCTTCAGAAAATGTGAAGAAGAAAGCTTAATAGTTGAGCTCAAATAGTAATCAAATTTGAGATAGAAAACTGACATTAAGGGGGGGACATTAAGAGGAGTGGTGTTCAAATAGTCTTATAGCAGGTATGGGAAAGGTTCTGAATTTGAAAGTTGATATAAAGCTTCTGCACAAAAAATCTGGAGTGTTGAATCCAGATTTGGCCCTTAACTCAGTTATGTCCACTTCTGAAGGATCCAATAAATCAGCTCATCACAATCATGTTCCCCTGTCAGGCCTTTTGGCAGTGCTACTTACCTACGAGTTTCACTGTTCACCTGTTCTGGTATTTGGGCCTGATTGTGCCTGCCTCGTAATAGAGGAGAGCAGAATAGTCTGTATTCAAGTCAGCCAGTGCGGAAGGTCTGACATATACCAAAAAATTATTTGCTCTTTTCCATATCATCTTTTGATGCCAAGGTGAACAGACCTTGTACGTCTTCTATTTCCTAAAAGACAGCATAACTTTTTTCTTTCTATGCCCTGAGCTCTGAAAATAATTCTCTGCACTGGCCACATCAAGTCTGTGGCTAACTAGCACATCTCAGGCATTGCATTTTATATCCTTTAGAGATATTAAGATGGTTATATGCCTTTCCCTTTGATCCCTTTTCCCCAACTCAATTCATTCTGCTAAGCTATACACTATATCCTTAGCTCATTTAATCTTTACTTGTAAATTAATCCTCTGGCCTCTAATCATTCCTTTTGCTCTTATCCACATCTCAAAAATCTTTATTATCTGCTCTTACCACTTCTGACATTTTAAGGTCAGATACTGATCAAGTTCAACAAATGGGGAAGTATGTCACCGATGTGAAGAAGGACACTAAAAACATTTGCATAAAAGTAGAGGGAGGTTCCCCCTCACCACTACTGCCATCTGCTTTGAAAATGACACCTAATAATAAAGACACAGAGAACCTAACAGAACAACAAGAAGGTAGAATAAAAAATGAACAAATTAGCCCTTACCCCTTTATGAAGTCTATAATTTGCTGTAGAAAATATGGACTGTCATTTGGTTTTTATGGTTGCTATGAAAAAGCCACCTGACACGTATCAATAAAATCTGCATGAGATTCCTTTCCTCTGTGATCTAGCTTATACTTGTATTCCATTTGCAATCTAGCTTGTATTTGTACCTCCTACTGAGTAGAAGTTGCAGAATAACATGAGGAGGGACTGACTTAATCACAATACATGACCTTTTGAGATGCTTTAAAAACCTTAGCAAATTAACATCTATTAGATCGTGAACTTCTCACAAGAGGTGATATATTTAAATACCTACCTAGTATAATTATTGTTAGCAATTGAAATAACATTCACGATAGAAGCAAAAAATAATGATTAGCATACCTTGTCATCATCTACTTTTTAAAAATAGATGAGCTGAGTCACAAAGTGCCAAGTGTATTTTTACATGACCAAAATGAAACAGATTTGTTCCAACGTACCATGCTGGTACTTTACACCCAAATCCTACACAAATGAGACTTACCACATAGATGAAGATGCATGAATAGATGACAGTCCCTACAATAACTGTCCTCAGTGTCAGCTGGCTGTGTGCAGGCTGTGACTTCTTGTAAAGTACAGCAACACTGTAAAGAAAAAATAACTATTTTTTTAAAATACATGAGCGATTAAGAAGCAATACAAGCTTGCCTAATGACATCTTTGAGGTAGGCCAAATTCCAGTAAACAGGCCAAACAGTGGAGTTATTAAAGACAAACATGGTTAATTTAGCATAGTACCAATAGAGAGGGAACGTTTTAAGGAAATTTCGCAAGACATCATTTGCTGGAATAGCTCATCCCTTCAAAATATGCTGAAAGTCGTTTTAAGGGCTTTGTTAGCTCTTTTAAAAAAGGTTAATTGTTATAAAAGACACTGCAGGCATTTGAAATACTATCTGCTCCAGAAACTGAGAGCCTCTAGTCACAAGCAAGAATAAAGAAACAATAGATAAATTTGTTCACTTTGATCTAACATTCCCTGGACAATTTCTGAATAAAGTAAACTCAACTTGAGGAAGAGAGATTGAAAATACTTCTCAGCTGCCAGTCATAACACTAGCCAAAAATCCTTTTCCCTGCTCATGAAAAATATTCAGTATGAAGATGTTGGGTTATAAGGAATAGTCACACAAAGGAACAGAACAATCCTAAAACCAGACAAACTGTTAAGGACACAAAGAAACTCTTAAGAAAACAAGGATGAGAATACATGGACTCAGTTGCCTGCTGCTCTGATATGTACAAAACTTAACATAAATGAGCACTTTTTTATTTGATAGTAATTATTTTTCTGTAATAAATGTGATGAAGAAGGTAAGTTTGATGTGGCTTCCAGAAAATGAGAATTGTGAATTCTTACTGTATTTGAACAAATGAATACAAAGGAAGAGGATGTTTCATGATACAGCATTTTGATAGGATATTTTAATTATATTTGAATAATTTTACTTTTTAATCTTCTCCAACTTTCTTGCTGAAATCTTAAATTAATTTTGAAGGTACAAACTTTCACAAAATAAATTTATACATTTCCATAAAATCTTAAGAAAGAAGCTATAGAATATTTCAGGGTTAAATTCAAGTAGGAAAAAAACCAGCTTTTATAATAAAAAAACTTGCTAAAATAAATAACTTTTAATCTACTTGCTTTTCTAATTTCAGGATAATGTTCCTATAAACGCATAAAATACTCATCCATGGTCTGTATTTTCTCCCTCAAACATGGTTCTTCCTCACAAAACAACGGAAGATTAGAAACTGTCTGTATACCAATTAGTTACTTTTGTTTGTTCAGTCTTATACATATCTACCCCTAGTAATGAAAGGGCTGAAACACAGCACAGGCAGCGAATCCATTTTCATAGTGTACAGAGATAATAATAAATCATCTTAAAGTCCAGGTTTATTAGAAATGACTGAAATACATTACAGGGCAGCAATAAGTTCAATGGTTGATTTGCCAACCAGTGGGGTGGAATTAAAAATGCATTAAAATTTATAGAAAGGAAAGTAAATAGCAGAGAGTTTAGATTGGTTTTGACATAGTTAAATGAAGCATTATTTTTCTTTGTGTGGCTAATAAAATAAACCTCTATGGAATGGGAGAAACATTCTCTTTTGGAAGCTGAAAGGTGAAAAAAATCCATTACTAATTAAATTTACTGCTTATTGCCTCCACTGCATGTCAGTGATGCATTTCATAAGAAAAGTACAATGGAAGGTTCTTCTCTCTGTTTCCCCAGAGCATTAGCTACTCCTTTAGATTTTAACAAATGGGTTCTGTTCAACCTTTGTAGATACAAGTGTAAAACAAACACACATATTTGCACAGGAGGATGAGCTGACTTACTGTAATAATAATGACATCTCACAATTATATAGCTACCTGACTCCCACAAGTTTCCCAAAGCCTGTCAGACCATTGGCCAAATTCTTCCTCACAGCCCGAGGTGCACGAAACAGTAAGAAGAGAGATGTAGGAAGTACCTGCTTGAGACACACTACCTGTATAAGAAGAATTTTTAGGGAAAACTGGGGGTGGCACTTACTTTTCTAAGAGCTTAGTTGTCCCAGTGAGGCAGGGGCTGGCAGCGAAGCTGCACGTTCACACAGCTGTGGAGCTGCGCACAGGATTATTAGAGCTCCTAGGACCACACATCTTTCAGTTTCTAGAGAAAAAGGGTAAAAATGCATCTGGAAAGGTGCTTTGTCCCCTGCCAATGCTTTAGAAAGACACAAAACTCTCTTTCTATACAGTAAGGTGTGGCCTGCATCCTAGAGGTGGTGTGAGACAACACACCATGAGCCTCAATTGTGGTAATAGGCATTGATGAGAACAAGCTATCAAAAAGTACCCTTTCTCCAACTAAGGCTCTAGGCATGGCAGAGGCACGTAAATCTCTTTCATTTTCAGGGCTGCTCCAGCTATTTCTGACTACAGCAGTTCTTCATTAGCTTCTAAACTACATAGATATTTCTACCAGAGCAAAATGAGGGAAAAACTCTACTGCTCTGATCTGGGCATCTTTTATACTCACTTTACATTGCCCAAGCAGACTGCATAAGGAAGAAAGAGGCCACTCGTTGTAAGCAATGGCAAGAGCAGAATAAAATTACAGAGGCAAACTATAAATAAGCAAATTGTATTTGACCACAACATAAAGATTACCAACCTGACATCTACAGTGTCAGTCTTATTTTAGAGCTTTAACTTTGAGCATGGTCAAGATCTCTATCTGTATCTCTGGAAGCACAAAGTAAAACTTCCTGCAAATATTCCAGAAATATCCTTAGAAATACTCCCAGAAATCTCCTTACTACTTCCAGAAGTCTGGGTTTCCCCCTGCCCCCATACTTCTTTCACCGGTTGTCCAGGTTTTGCCTGCTCAGCTTCACACTCTCATTAGGCCCTTCTTGTTGGTAGAGAAATTATTGTAGCTGACCCAGTAACAGTCATATCAACTAAGGTCAGGTTTTACTATTTTATAGACTGGTCTCTATTCCAAGTTATGTAAGCCTATGTCATCTTTTCTTTGCCCATCATATACCTGAGATTCTAGGCAATATCTCTGATTTCAAGCAAGAGAACTCCTGAGCTCCGAATGAGAACATTCATCAAGATCATACCAAATGGTAACTCATTAACTTTCTTACCCAGTTCCAGTGCTTTCTGTTGGCAAATAAGTCATTCAGAAAACTCCCACATGGAACAAGTTCCTAACGCTACTCTCGCTGACATAAAGGAGATGATAATATCTGCAGGTACAATCAGTATTTGAATACTGGACTGAAAGACAAGTGCTTTCACCCAAATAAAAGAAAATGAAAGCTTGTCCTCAATTAAACATTCATGCGTCTATGAACAGACATCAGACACATCAGCATTAATGAGAACTGGCTCTAGGTATCATTTGAATAAATCCATATTTAGTCTATGAAAATATAAACAAAGTATGAAACTATCATCATAGCAGCACCAGAATCTTAAAGATCTGTTTAAGATTTGAAAATGCAAGTTTGGTTTTATTAATTTTACTGCATACACTGCACTACAGATACTATAAGAAAGAAGAAAATATGTAAATATGCAATGTGTAGCCAACCTATAGAACCTAATTACTGAAGCTGATTTTCAAAGCAGGGATGCTGTAGCCATGCAAGTTACAGTAGTGCTCTCTCGTGCTTCAGGAATAAAAACTGCTAATCTCTGCTGGTCTAAAGAAAAGTCTTCTTTATGACCACTTTATGAGTGGGGATTAGAAGTACACAGCTCACAGTGAATCATTTAGATGTCGTAATGTTTGAATCTTACCTTCACCTGAAAAAAACCAAACCAAAACAAAACCCCAAAACCCAAGAAAATACCAAAATACTCTTAGTTTTTAAGACGTGATGTTGGTCATTTGACTGGTCAGAAATCTAGTGATGGAATATTGCAGGTTTAATAGTTACACCACCAATTTCATTCAGGAAAGTTTCACCATCTTCTCTTATTTTATCTTCATTTTTGTTACAGTATTTGATAGGGTTAAAAGAATTATGGATAGGCATCCATAACACAATGTTATGGATAATCACGGCAAACAAGCAGGACATAGCCATCCTTAGTTTTTTAAAAGGCAAAATAAAATGTGAGACATTTCCTCTAACAATATTATGGTATCTCTAAGAAAGATCACATTCCCACCTACCTTTGCATTCTCTCCGTTTCTTCAAGGTTTCCAATAAAAATGAACACTTACCCTTTGATATTAAATACAAGGTCAGACAGAATAAGTGATTGCAAACGGCCATTACTTCCCTGTCATCAGCCCAATTAAGGTTTCCAGATGTCAGTATCTAACATTGCTGCGCCATTAAAAATAAAGGGACATTCAGATGCATTGATCTGTATCAAAAGTGCTTTATCGGGGGAAAAAAAGGGCAGAAATGATAATTGTCTTAAAGCGTCAAACTATTAGACAAAAAATGTTAGAAGGAAGAAAGGGAGAGAGAACCCTCCCAGAGGTGCCCAGAGGTCAGTTGATGCAAATGAGCTAATTGTTGCTGCACCCAGCATTACTCTTCACCTTTGACCAGGCACCCTGTCTTTGATCAGAAAGGTAAGACTTTCCAGAATATCCAGAGAGCTTATATGCTTCACCAAACCTACTGACTATAGGGAGATTTAGAAGGTATCTAGCAGGGGCACATATATTTTTCCAGGTAACTATGTTTTCATTTTTATTTGACACTTTTAAAAAAACCCTGACAGGTGTAAATTGAGGAATAAAAATGTGTAAATGTACTGGAAGCATGGAGCATATCTCAGAATCGAGCATCATGATGGCAAAATATCTGTATATAATGACATCTGATTAACTTTTTATTTTCTTCTACTTTGGAAGTTTTCCAATCAATCATAAAACAAATCTCGTATTTTTTTAAAAATCACATCTGGAAAAATCTATTATTTAGCAAGCACTAATATAATCAGTCTTAAATAAAAGTGTAGTTACCACTTTCCTAACAACATATCCTTGTCCTTTCTCTTTTATCAGTTTTGCTGAGCCTTTTTGTTTTGTTTCCTTTGTTTCAGTCTTTTAGAGTTTCCTTTCACAATTTAACAGAGGGAAGAAATTAATTTTTCCTATATTAAGAAAATGTTCAACATAAAATTCTGACTTCAAAAAATAAATAAATTGTGTTTGAAATGTAGTAACCACCACAAAAATTTAAAAAATACCTTGTTGCACCTGAAAAATAAGTATAAAAAGGGTGAATAATGAACCATGTTCCAGAAACGTATATTAGACACTACTGTAACAGCTAAAACAATATACATTATACGTTCCGTATATTTTCTGTGTTCAATATATTCTTTGTAATCTAAACGTAACAATAATAAAAGCTGCTTGTTTCCTTAAAGCTAATTGTTTCCTTAAGGTCATTCTCGTTCAACTTCACGGTAGGGTATCAGTAAAAATTTCAGATCTTCGGTATGTAAGGATCATACTATCAAATGTATTTAGTCTGCTAAAACCAGACAGGAAGCCAGTGAGGCTTATAAAAGATTCAAACCAACTGACAACTCTAAGACCTTGATGAAATCAATAGGATTAGTTGTTTACTAATATTGTTTTCCTGGATGCCTAATCTGCTCTGTTGCTTTTGAAAATTGGAAACCTTTGAAAATTGAAATATTAGTTAATTTGTCACCTCCAAAGCAGCAGCTACACAAGAGGGAGAGCCTGTTTGTGTTACGTAGTGAAGGTGTGTACATACTTAATTTCTAGTTCAGAGTAGAAGGATAATGCCTTCACTAAGTCATACAAACCTAGAGAACAGCCATCCTTTTCACCTTCTCTGGGTTTCTCAACTACTAGATCAGATATTCAGCCTGATGACAAACAGTAAATTCTTTTTAAATGACAAAGGAGAAAGGTATCTGCACTGAAAGTTTATGTTGGGCTTCTTTCAAGGTCAGATGAGGGCAGTTGGGATAAAATCACTTTTAGATAACAGTCTAGAGTTTTTAAAATCATGTTAATGGTGTGTGTGTGTAAATATATATATAAAAATATTCCTTCATCAAAATACTTCAAGCAATATTGAATTCACTGTGATAAATCCTACCTCCTGCATTAGCAGATTTTCTTACATCACAGCTGTTTTTTAAAGTTAATATAGTGCTTTCAAAAGTACAAGTCAGATGATTTCAGATACAAAAATCCTGTGAGTAGGACATACTTTTTATATATTTAATTTAGGCATCTAGTCTAATGCTGAACAATTCACGTCTTCTTGCCCAGATCATTAAAGCCTTGGAAACCATTCTGATGCAACTGTAACATATTATTAGTGATAGTTCAGTGAAACGTATAAAGATAGTAAAATACTACCAATCAAACTAAGAGATGTAAATGTTAAAGGAACCTGCAGAGTTAACATCAAATTAAGTTTCCATTAGTCTCAGTTTTACTTTAGATGCATGCCATCTAAAGAATGAAGGATTTCTTAGATGCCTGAACCCCACTTTCTGCTTTGCTTGTGCGGTGGGTTTGTTTTTGTAACACAATCGGATAATATCCGTTTTGGTATGGGAGGCAGCCCTGCTAGAAGGAACATGAAAATAAAACTAGTATTTGTTGATGTTCTGCATTGGATACTTGAATCCAGTCATTGTCTATTATACAGAATGATACTTTAAATCAGTTTTTTACAAGAGAGACACAGAAACAGTGTCAATATTTCACTTTGCAGAAGGTTTCTGAAATACAACTATGAAATGGAAGTATCAAATATATACAATCAGATTACTTCTATAAATCTTAAGGTGTTTTGCACCTTAAACTGCTACGCTTTCACATGGCAGGTGTTATACAGCACGAGCTGTAAAATTAGGTCCCAGCAACCACTAGTTTTTAAGAATTTCATGATGCCATTCATGAGCAGACAGACCTTGTTCTTGATGGTCTGACAAACTTCTGAGATCCACAGGTAGGTTCAGATAACATAGCTTTCTCTTCCATTTTCAACTGGGGAATCTATTCATTTTTTCACATCCCAGTCCTTGTTACACACTAAAATATGAGGGCTGTTTAACTGCGCAGTAAGGATGAACACAGACCTTCATCTGAACACAGCTTGGCAAAACCAGATTACACTTAAACCAAATTATCTGGCTCTCGAGTGACCACATCTCATCAGGCATAGCCAGGGCTATTCTGCAGCTAGAAAGTCCCCAACACCACAGGCAGCAGGCATTTCAGAGGCTGCAATACTTGGGATGGCTTCCCTATGATATCCACAGCTCAGAAAAATCACCTTGCATGGTCCCCATCTATTACGGTGGGTGTTGGTCTCTTTTCCCAAGTAACAAGCTATAGGACGAGAGGAAAGGGCCTCAAGTTGCACCAGGGGAGGTTTAGATTGAGTATTAGGAAAAATTTCTTCACTGAAAGAGTTGTCAAGCATTGGAACAGGCTGCCCAGGGAAATGGTTGGGTCTCCATCCCTGGAGGTATTTAAGATGTGCAGACGTGGTGCTTGGGGACGTGGTTTAGTGGTGGACTTGGCAGTGTTAGGTTTATGGTTGGACTTGATGAACTTAAAGGTCTTTTCCAACCTAAATGATTCTACGATTCTATGATTATGCTATTATGACAATATATTCTAGTCCCTGGAGTAGACAATACGGCTGCCTTTCCCCCCCGCAGAAAAGAGCCAAACAAGCCAAAATGAACCGTCTCAAACTACAAAGAGAACTTGTTGCAAAGACAGGAACTGAACTCGAGCCATCCAAGTCTCACAAAGTTGCTGCTTCTTATTTCCACACTGTCCTTTGATTCTCGAACTCAGCCAGCATCCTTGGCCAAAGGATGGACATTCGTACCCATCACCTTAGATCAGTGGTGCTGTGTGAATATAAAATACCATGCATATACAGCGATAGTAAGCACTCTGCTGTGTAATGAGTAAACCTGGTATTGTTGCTATTTGTCTTCTGTACTATAACCACTCAGAAACAAAGCTGGCTAATTGTTCTCTGGCCTCGCCTATTGCCCAACATACTCAACACGCCATTTCAGTTCTCCTGTTTTCCAAGGTGCTACGGAAACAACAGGCAACTGTGCTACTGTATTGTAATACATTGTATTCAGTCTTCCCCTTCCGTTAAAGACAAAATGATATTTAAAACAGCTGAAATGACACTGGCTGTCTCAGTAGTAGTCTCTCCCCACAATTTCACTCTGAAATAAATGCAAAGAATCAATCGCATGAGGCAGAAACCTCCCTTTTAATCAACAAACTGAGCATAACAAAAGCTTTCTCATTACCAAATGGAGGTGTATTGTCCTGTAGGTAGTAGAAGGAGCAGTGATACCTTTTCATCGGAGGGAAAAAGTACTCTCTTTTTAACCGTGAACAAGTTTTTCCTCATTTAAACACTGCTTTAAAGGAGGCAAGAAAAGGGTGTTTCTAAGGTTATTGTCACAGATCATTTCAAAATAGTAATTTGGTTGCATAACAGTGTTGCACTTTAATATATCTTGCACCCAGCACAAAATACATGCTGCTTTTACTGTCTGCAGAGAAATCTGTGGATACTCAGCAATTCTGAAAATAAAGCCAGAATTTGTTCAGTGCAGACACATACAGCCAGTAAATACTTCTGAAACTTTAAACTTCGGTCTCCCTGGGGAGAAATTCACCCCTATTTGAGAGTGGGCACAGAACTACTACCCACTTAAATCCTGACTGATTTCATAGTTGGTGCCCTGACTTTGTACTAATGCTCTGTTAAAGAATGACTGTCCATTTCTGTACTTGATTTTATCAACAAAGTAGGTAGACTAATTGCTCTCAGGACTACTGTGAGATGTACTTTGTTAAGTCTGAATGACCTTGAGATTCGTATACGGTAGTATCTGTCTAAATGCCAAGTACAATCCTTTAAAATTAAGGCTTACCTATGGGTGTCCCACAAGCCTTGAGTCTGGGTACACTGTCCCACCGGGAAAGAGACTGTGATCTGATGTCACAAAACCCACTCTGCCCTTTCCTCCTGGACTGGGAGAAAACCTCTCTCCATCTGAGCAGGAGAGCCTACATTTCCAAAGCTCTAAAACATACAGCTGTGTGGTGAGGTAGCAAGGGGTCCTCGTAGTGGCTGATGATGATCATGCTCTCTGTTACACAGTTACTGACGGCATAAGCGGGCAAAGCAGAGGAACAGAGTAAGTGTATGTAGGGATGTAGGGGGATGGCTGGGTAAAGAATGGAGTGCACAGACTTGAGCCACAAACTGTTGCCAGTTTCTTCAATGGTTTATTATTTTCAGTGAACACCCATCCTTCTGTCATTGTTTTGCAAAAGAAAACCCTACAGGCTGAAAAAAAACACTTTGAACCTCTTAAGCTTTGAAGCTAGCAGAAGACTCCATTCTTTTTATGACAGGCTGGCACTGAGCTATTAGTTCACGTTAATCATTGCTCAAGTAAGGGTTACTGAATCTTAACGCCACTGTGGCTTTCTATGGCCTTTTAAAAATTTACAGTGAGACGAGCCTGAGAGCTTAGAGCAGTATTGTCAGAGTCTGATTCTCTTTCCGTTTCTTTTATAAAAGGCAAAGGTAGATACTTGAACCAGGAAGCCCTGTCCGTTGTCATGATGAGAGAAGTTGATTAATGTAGTTGCTTATTTATCATGGCTAAGATTTTCTACCAGCCTTTTCTTCTCTCCCCTCCCTGCCCCCACCCCCTGCCGCCCCAGCACAGGCACAAATACTAAACCATAGAGCTCTGCAGTATTTTGGAACAAATTTGGATTTTAGAAGCAGAATAAAGGGCTGCTCTGACATAGTCCCCACAACCAGTAAGAGAGAATGCAGGCAGATCACACAGACAATTAAAAGAGCTGAAGTAATGGAATCTGGCTTCTAGCTATGCCTTATGGATACCAGTTTGAAACTGTAGCATCCATAAAAATAATCCATATTCTATTAAAAGGTCTAAGCATTGCGGGGCAGGCTAGTTTTGTCCCTATCAGAGACTCAACCACTGGTCTTCCAGACGATCATTGATTTAAAAGAAATGACCATTAAGAATTTCTAATCAGCATGAACTCCAGGCAGTAGGACCAACTTTAGTTATAGCCAAGACACGAATTTCTACCAGTTCAGATAACATTTTACAATTTAACTAAATGGTTTCTGTCACAGCTGACTGCATACTTAACACTTATGCTCCTCCTGTCCCACATTTTTCCTGCTTATTGTGCACTGGCCCCCCACAATTTGGTTCTGTAGGCTGGTGACGAAGAAGAGCTGAAAACCCATTTGCACTGTCGCACCCAGAACCTGTCAGGGTACATCAAGTGTCCTCCCTTCTCTGGGACCCCCACAACTTAAGTCTGCACTCAGAGTCAGCAAGAAAACTGAGTACTTCAAAGTGAGACAGTGCTATCATTCAACAATTATTCATGACAAAATGAAAGTTAAATGAATCCAAGTAGATATAAAATACTATCAAATTATATTACTACAGATCACTTTGAGGTTTTTTTAAAATAATGTTTTCATTTCAACTCGCTGCAAAGGACTTCACAAAGTGCAGAGCAAGACATCAAAAGCTGTTGTATTGATCCCGAAATAAAGGTGAAAGTTTAGTAAAGTACTCATAGTAATATTGCAGAACAATTACAAGTCAAAAATGAAGAAGAATCTCTCTGATTTGGAAAAATATGGGGAGAAGTGCTTAAGAAATAAGAATACAGTTATTAGCGAAATTGGAATTTGGACAGAATTCCTACCATAATGTAGAACAACCAAAACACTACAAAAATTGCGTAGAAATATTAATAAAGACAAGTGACTCCTACTCCTTACAAAACCTTGGCTTTAAGTCTCATTTAGAATTCATATAATATTTCCTATTATTTTTAAAAGCAATTTCAGAAAAACACCAGAGAGCTATTTTCTCAGTCATATGGTATCTCAGGTATCAATATGGTTTAACCCTACAGAAGGTTATGAATCTTTCACAGCTTCTCCCATGGTAACAGGATGAATTGAATCAGAAGTAGACTAATTTTCTCAACTGTCAAAAAAAAAAATCATCAAAATACCTGGAAATCCATAGCCATATGTTGTAAGAAAACGTCCAGCCCCATCAATCACCGTGGAGCTTTATTTACGCTCGACTTTAATGGGCAAATTCACTGTAACCATGCAGCAGACTAGCAGCATATGCTACCCAACTGCTACGACCTTCATGCCATTATAGAAAGCAGCATGCATACACACATGCAAGCTGTGTCTGATCTAATGATCAATGTGGGCATCAAGTGATCCTCTGATTAAAGCCACAGGATATCCTAAAGAACAAGTTCATCAGTTTTCCAGAAACTGAACGTAAACATTTGTTGCTACCTTTCTCCATCTTTTATAAGGAAGGAGAAAGGGATGAAAAACCTAACCTAATTTACTCTTTAACCCTCAGTATATAAAGAAGTGTATAAGATGCATTGCCTTTATGAAAAGGAAGTTCTTTACCTTAAATAGATTCAGTCTTGTGATAAGACACAACCTAATACTTAGGAACCTGGCTTTACAGTCAACTTACATCATTATTAACTAACCTCAAATCTTCTGATCACTGTTATTTCTACAGAAATGTATTTGCCTGGCCAAATAACACAGTTTCTGCTTCTTTGGCACTGTGAAAACATCTGATTCAAGGACAACACAGAATCAATCACAAGTTCAGCAGTAGCTTTGTCATACATGACACCAGATTAAAATGGAAAGATATTATGGGAAGTCTGCATTTTCAGATTTTGAAGTATAGATTTTCAGTGGAAATGTAAGCAAACAGAAACCTCCTGGCTAGTCACCCACGCAAAAGGAACAAAACAGCGAGCGTGCCATACTTCTTGCTGAACAGCTCATTCACAGTATCTCTCCACATCCCACATCCATTACAGTGGACTAATCCAAGTTTTAATTGACAGAAAGTCTCCAGGTATAGAATAAGGGTATCCAGTTGGGGATCTGATGCCATACAGCAGTTCAATTTTGCACTTACGTGCTAGCTGTATCAGATGCATTTTCCTATACTCCTCCAGCAAGAAATACCTTCACAAGTCATCACTGTTTTCTTGAAAATGGCAGTAGTGGCAGAACAAGATTTAGACATACTGTGCCCCTCAAGCAGGGGGACAGCTAAGTTAAAACTGAAACGTTGCCTACAAAAACAATATCCCACAAACCAAATTCCAATCCTAGAAACAATTTAATTTAATTCTTAATATAATCCATTCTCAGGTGCAGGAATGGAAGGGGAAGGGGGAGAGTGGACTACTTGCTGAAGGAGCCACAGAATCTGGAGGCTCTGGGTTTGGGCCCACTAGACTTCAGAAAAGCCAAAGTTGGTAAGTGTCTTCTGGTGAGGATCTCACTTCTTAGAGGGTGTTCACAGTCTGATAAAGACTCCAAAGATTTATCAAGTACCTGGGGAGCTCTGGGAGCAGTTGATAAGCAGGATATAACAATGGTTCTCCTGCTCTGTTACAAGATCTTGTTGGGCTGAACATGTATTGGGATAACAAGGTGACAAGGTAAGGTTAATCATCAGTATCCTTTAGCTGGTTTCTTGGGTTTCTTGGGTTTTTCCTGTTTTTTTGTTTTTTTTTTTAGCTAAATTTGTAGCTAAATTTTTTTGTAGCTAAAATTGTTCAAAAGTTGCTTCTCATTCATGAACCCGTAAGTTGATTATCCCCATGTAATAAGTGTCTTTGGTCTTCAAAAGTTTCACAGGAAATCTTTTGGTCCCAGTCTGATGTCACCAGTAAATGGGAGAGTAAACTGTTGTCTAATCATTATCGCCCCACCATTCACTCCTCAGGCAGTCAATGCCATGTTTAAAAATTCATCAAAAATTTCCATTAGCTATACGCAGAACTTGCTTTCAAAAGCTCTTCTCTATGTGATGCCAGTGCAGTCTTCAGATCTGTAATTGAAATAAGAAGTGCACAACTGTACTTGGGGGTGGTTTTGGTCTCTCCTGGCCAATTCATTTTATCTGCAAACTTAAAGCAATGTAGTGATGAATATTAATAGCACTGTTACTATGTAAAGCAGCGCTGATATTGATGGATGGCTAAAAGCACGAAATAGAAAGGAGGGATATTCCCCCGCTTCAGTTAATGTCATTTTTGCACACTCCGATCCCCTTCCCCCACACTGCCTTTCATAATATGTGACTATTTTTATAAATTTCTCAAGAGGTAGGTACTTATTAAGTCTTTACAAAATCTTCCATTAGTAGATCAGACGTTTATGCCCATATTCTGTCTTCTTTCACACCACATGTAGAACTTAAGGAGGCAGATGAGCAATTAGGATTGTGTGTTGTTTTCTGTAGCAGGTATCATGCATTACTTACGTCCTGGTCTGGGCTGGGATAGAGTTAATTGTCTTCCCAGTAGCTGGTACAGCGCTGTGTTTTGGGTTTAGTAGGAGAAGAACGTTGATCACACCCTGATGGTTTCAGTTGTTGCTCAGTTGTGTTTAGTCTCAGTCAAGGACTTTTCAGCTTCTCCTGCCCAGCCAGCAAGGAGGCTGGAGGCGCACAGGAAAGTTGGGAGGGGAACACAGCCAGGACAGCTGACCCAAACTGGCCAAAGGGGTATTCCATACCATGGGGCGTCATTCCCAGTATATAAACTGGGGGAGTTGGCCGGGGTTAAACCATGACAATGTAAGACTCTCTCTGTTATGAAGTAATGATTACAGATACATTACAGTGTGTTAATGAACTTCCTAGCAGGACAGGTTAGATGTGCTTTGGTTAGAAGCACTTTAACTTTTACTTTAAAAGAAGCCATGAGCTATATCTATCCTGATGACTGTGATTTTAGGTAATCATCAAAACTCCTGAGAGCAATAAATTTAAATAAAAATGCATGATCACCTGCTATCCCCCATCTATTTGGGAAACTATACCATTTTTTGTTCTGTAGTACCCTGCAGTTTTTCCTTCAGAAGCAAAGAAAAAGATAAACATGTTGCAATCTTATGGTTCCAGACATTCCAGGGTCATCTTTAATCCATATAACCCCTGACAATGTGCTCTGGAATAATTTCAAGCAGATGCAGACAACAGCTTCATACTTCTATGTCTCCAAAGAAACACTTAACTGAATCTGGTTTATTGGTTATAAGGTAAATTATCAAAATGTACGTGAGAAATGAATAGCAAGCACAGATAGACATCATCCTAAACCGTCATAGGTATTACAACTCTTTCAGCTGCCGTGTAACCTCTCTCCCGGGAAACATGCAAATGGATCTAAAATCCAAAAGGCACAGACCCTGGTGTCCCTTACCTGAATCAAGTATCTTGGCTATCCATCTGCACTTAAAAGGTAATGGCTGCATTACCTTCTTCCATGGCCACATTTTGAAATGAAGGCAGCTGCAGCTCATCCACTGTGCATCCCCATCCTATAGATTCATATATTCAGAAAGTTTTATTAACCTGGCTTTAGCGTGACCATACTAGTTATAAAGCTTTTTCTGAGGCACAGGCAAAGCAAGTGTGTCTCGTCTGCAATATATGAAATAAATATTGAAAGACCCAAACGCAACAGTGAACTTTCATGGTCATCGATGTCCACACTTTACAGCTGGAGACCAAGTCCATACCAATCTTGAAAGATGCCTATAATTTCTAATAACCAAGTCTTCCAAAGGACACACAATAGAGAATGCGAAATTTCAGTTATGATGTATTCAGTAAGTTCAAAGTGATATCCAGGATCTGAATATTAGAAACACATAGCATGTGAAGCCAGAAATGACAACTTATATTTATCTTTAAAAGAAAAAAACAGTAATTTGACCAAATTCTTTAGCCTGCAATTTAACATATATTTTTATTGCAAGCTAATCTTCCATCCAAAAATGAGATTTTTTTCAGATTAAAGGACTAGTTATGTCTCTTGGAAACTGATTTTAAATACATCTTGTTTTCATTGATACAAGTTTGCAGCATAATCATCTTCATTTACACAAATCCCCATTGTTATTTCTCAGGGACCTGCCAGTCTTGTTCAATTTCCCATACTCTGTCACCATGTGTCAAAAAGAAAGCATTCTGCCTTATTAAATGACATTACAAATAGAACCTTCATCCCAAACTGAAATGGAAAACAATTTTAAAATAACACTGGCTAATAACCTCCTGTGGCTTTTCAAAATCCTTTCTGTTTTACACAATCTAAAGTTAATTATTTTTACAGCTACTCAGGGAGAGATTAACTACATTTCTTAATTCTCAGGCACAGGAGTATGGTATAAAAGGCTGTTGGTGTAAAAGTGACTCCACATAGGATGACTTCCGCCTATGTGTATTCTAATCAAATTAGTCAGATTCCTGCCAGATACAACAGTGGACTTCAGTGTTTGTTTTGTAGTCAGACCTTAAGTGAGCAAATATTTCAAGCAGTTGATAGCATATCAAACCAGAAATTTATAAAAGGGAGCAGAAACTCATAAAAATATCTCAGAAAGCATATCTAGATTCCCATTACAAAACACACTGTAATAATTGTCTCCCTGACAGCAATGACCTTGCTAGAAAATTCTGACACATTAATATGACAACTAAAGGAAAATATCCAAGTTTTGATACCCAATTTTCTTGCCAGCTCCATAGGACAATTGGCTGCAGATACAGTTAATCACTCCACTCAGGCATCGACTCTTCATAAATCTGCCCTTCCCTACATGCACCATATTTATGAAAGGGATTATACGATTTGACTGCTTACCATTGCAGGTGCTGGATTTTATGACCCATGCACTCCAGTGGGGAGCTGTGCTTTTACGTGAATAATCTAAGAGCAAAAACTTTTGAGCAAGCTTTAAACAGCTGGTAAAATAAGATTTACTAGTAAATCCTAAGGACCCTCCCTGCCTTAGTTCTCAAAAGTATATAGACACTACTGTCACGCCAATCAAGTGACTAAAATCTCAGCTAGGAATGTAAATTTAGATGCAGAACCACGCGCACGCAGCTACACACACTTAGGTTCTTGAACTAAGTCAGCATTAACTCAGGTTTTTCTGGGGCACTTTCATGCTCATTGAAGCTATGTCCTAAGGTACCAATAAGTTTTAGCAAAAGGAACTTCCTTCCATTTTGTTCTTGTCCATTTTGTATATATTGCCCTATACATTAAAAAGCAAACAAATCATGTTAGTCTCCCCCAAGAAGCACAGGGACATCACAAGTTGAAAGCAATAAATACAGCATTTCTTTTCTCTACCAGATGGCAATCTGACATTCATCTTTGCAAGCATAAACCCAGAAATTTACCTTTTAGAGTTGGTTGGTTGTTTTTGTTTGTTTGTTTTTTAAGCAAAGTAAAATTTTAAATTGATTTCACAAGTAAATATTACAGAGAAGACTAGACTGGCAATATAATTGGAGCAGCTGGCAAAACTCCTTAATATAAACATATCTGATTATTTTAAAAGAAAGACGTTGATATGCCCCCTCTCCAAGCTTTTTAATTTTTCCTTTTAGGCAAGGGTTGCGGGTTGGATCTTTTTTTAATTACATCCCAGAGACAAATCCCTCCAGAGTTTGTGAAATTGTTTTGCATCACATTTTTGCTGAAAGTGCTTTGGCCAACACTTCCCTTGCAACAGCCACTTTTTGTGTAACAGTTCAGGAAACAAACTGTAGATCTGAAGCCATAATGAAAGTTTTTCTGAACAAAAGTTTGGAGTAGTCTTCATGCTTACCCTCCAGTTAGGTGAGGCATGATTTTAAAAATATTTTTATGTCTGAAGAGTCAGACAGGCTTCTAATGGAATTTTGGAAGTCACCTACCTTCTATGCCATATGACAGGGTTACTTTATTTCTGTGTAGAGCATTTGTTGCTTTTCTCCCACTAACTTTCTTTGTATCTCTCTCATTTGCATTATAGCACTTTCAAGTCACAGCCCTGAAGGTGTCATGTTTAATTTACTTAATGAATATATGATAATTTATGTCTGTCCTGTTGCTTGATGGTACATAAATGTTCAGCTAGATTCATCATCTTCAACTTGCTTTCAAGGAAAAGATAGCCTAAACTTGCGAATATTGAGGTAAATGGTAATACTTTGAAGAGCAAAGCATGTCCAAAGAATGGACACACATGACTTCTGCTTTGTGACCTAATTCTCTAGTTTACTTGAATAAATAGCTTCCTAATAACAAAATATTCCCTCTTGTAACAACTAAATCATCTGTAGCATTTTAGTATTTTTGAAGGGGGATTTTGTTTGTAGTATTTGACAGGATGATGATGAAAAAAAACCCAACTCATTTAACACAAGATTCATCTTTCTTAATTTTTCTGTGCACTGCATCTTTCAATTTCTAAGAAATCCTGCAAATAGTAACCATTTTAAATTTCTGCCCTTGGTGACAGAGAAGGCATACCCAGTGTGATCTGTAGTATGGACATTTTACTTTATGTGTATATTAGTTACAGTCATTAATGTAATCATTTTGATTGACTATAGACAGTTATTCCAGATAAGGTAAAAAAAGTGCAGTTGTGTAGCTGAAGTGCTTGAGTCAAGTAATGTGAACCTGAAGTTGCACTGAGAAGTCTTGCCCACAGAAACATTAAGGTACTCCTTATGAACATTCAAAAGATCCCAAGAAAACATGCTATCCTGATGATTTGTTGCTTCTAGTCTCCTGCTCCAGTAACCAAAAACCACAGAACGATAATAATAATATAATAAAAAATATTGAAGGGAAGTATGTAAGTGACACCTTGCAGAGCATTTTTTTTTTTTGAAGTTACTATTGTAGAAATAGGCAAATTTTTTATCAAAGACCTGAATCTTCACAGTGAGCGTGGGTGCCTCCATTTAGGACTGTCCCTACTTTCTCCTGTTTCTCTGCCTGCTTCTTAAGCTGTTTACTTTTGCTGTTGTTTCCTTTTCATTCCTTTGCCTTACTCTCAACTATTATACGTATTATTACAACTTCTGTCAGTATATGGTTCATGTTCTCTCTGCACAATTCTCTGAAGAACCAAATTGACTGGAGCTCGCTCTGGAGCTCCAAGTGTGAAAATAAATTATTTCTGCTTCTAAAGTGTTTAGGGTTGTTTAGTTTGGTTTTTTGTGTTTGGTTTTTGTTTGGAGTTTTTGTTTTTTTTAAAGGGAAGACCTACCTTCAGTTACACTGATAAGAACCTCAGTATTTGGAACAAGATTTTCTGTCTTCTCAGTGCCAAATATCCTACATCATCTCCATCACTCTCTACCTTTAACTAAAGGGTAAAAGCAAGACTTTCAGAATCTTTCATAAAAGGTGTATTCTAGCAACAGCCAAAGCCAGTAGACTTTTTCTGAAGTATCCTTCCTAAAGCAGAAAGCCACTGCAAGATGAAACATCTTATACAGGATCACAAAACTCATCTCATTGGCAAAAACTATTTTCACAGAGGTGGTGTGCCATGCCCTATTTTATTTAGCTGCATTTCACCATATGGTCCCTTCTTTGCTTCTCGCCTGTTACATTCATCTTGGTCACGTAAATGGCACTAGTGGACCAGCGGCAAAACCAAATACATAACTATTACTAATACTGTATCTTGGTCTGGGAAGAAGTCAGGATCAAGTGTAGAGCTGAAGGGTTTTCTGGCATCCCATTTGCAGAAATGCAAAAATCTCCAGCTCTCTGAGCAGCTGGAAGAAATATCGCAGCTGTTACAGCCCTGACAACCAGCATGCTCTGCTGAGGGCGGCTGCTGTGCAAACGGTCCTTCGTGACATACGCAAGATACTTCATTGGCCACAAGTGGCAAACAAACCGCAGTTTGGGAATTCCTAATGCAAAGAGTGCAACTGGAGAAAGCTGGTTCTAATTCCAGTTTTACAAGCCACACTTCATAATTAAAAATCAATGTAAAGTGCTGTGGGGAAGGTTTTAATTTTTTCTCTGGACTTGTTTACTTGTCTCCAAATGTATTGTAAATGACAAAGAACTGCATAAGGTATAATTTTCTTTGCAAGGTTCTTCAATATCAGTACTCAAAGGAAAGTAAATCAGTACTATTACTCCATCAGTATATTGAAAAGCTGGTACCTTTTCAAACACGTATCCCCAAAAAGATAAGTCGGGAAGCAAAAAGCAAAGTGTATTCCCAATCATAGTGGCAGATCCCATGATAAACAGGCGTGCTAGACACACAACGATCAGGAACACGATGCACAAATGATTCTTGTGGGTCAAAACATTTTCTCTTTCTGAAGTGATGACAGATGGACCATAACGAACAGATTCCTCAAGTGGGAGAAACAGAAGCTGAAGGTCAACAAACGAAGTATAGAATAAAAAATCTGGATGTTTTTGGAAGGTTAAGGTGGTGAAGGCCTAAAACTATATTTATACAGTTGTTTTCACCTTGAAGAATCGCAAAGAACTTCATCATAAAGGTCGCTCAGTTATGTGTGTAGAAAAGTCTTTTTATGGAAAGTGTGGTGGGTTGACACTGGCTGGTGCCAGGTGCCCACCAAAGCCGCTCTATCACTCACCTCCTCAGCTGGGCAGGGGAGAGAAAATATACTGCCACAGGCAAAACAGACTCGACTTGGTGCAATTACTTTAATTTATGACCAATTGAATCACAGTAGGATAATGAGAAATAAAACCAAATCTTAAAACACCTTCTTCACCACTCCCTCCTTCCTGGCTCAACTCCACTCCCAGTTTTCTCTTCCTCCTCCCCGCTGGCGGCGCAGGGGGACAAGGAACGGGGGTCGGGGTCAGTCCCTCACACCTTGTCTCTGCCGCTCCTTCCTCCTCAGGGGCAGGACTCCTCACTCT
>JAVKLA010000031.1:24422474-24440735 GCA_034782735.1 Sagittarius serpentarius | reverse complement strand
CAACTCCTGCCAGCAAACCTGCTCCGGCCTGGGCTCCTCTCTCCATGGGGCCACAGGCCCTGCCAGGAGCCTGCTCCAGCCCGGGCTTCCCACGGGGTCACGGCCTCCTTCGGGCACCCACCCGCTCCGGCGTGGGGCCCTCCCCGGGCTGCGGGTGGAGATCTGCTCCGGCGTGGGCCTCCCTGGGCCGCAGGGGCACAGCCTGCCTCCCCAGGGTCTTCCCCAGTGGCCGCAGGGGAATCTCTGCTCCGGCGCCTGGAGCACCTCCTGCCCCTCCTTGCTGCCCTGACCTGGGGGCCTGCGGGGCTGTTCCTCTCTCTCACATGGTCTCACTCCTCTCTCCCGCTGCAGGTTCCCCCTCCTAAATCTGTTACCGCAGAGGCGCTGCCACCGTCGCTGACGCGCTCAGCCTTGGCCAGCAGCGGGTCCCTCTTGGGGCCGGCTGGCACGGGCTCTGTCGGACATGGGGGAAGCTTCTGGCAGCTTCTCACAGAAGCCACCCCTGAAGCCTCCCCCCGCTACCAAAATCTTGCGACGCAAACCCAACAGAGAAAGCCAAAGTATATCTCTCCCAAAGATGCAACAATGCAGGGTTTGATGTTTTGGGAGGCTGTTTGGTTGGATTTTTTTTGGGGGGGGGGGGGGAGGAGAAGGGCGTTAGGTGTTTTGTTGTATTTTTTACCTTTTCATTACAATAACAGAAATGTGCCAGACAAATTTAAGGATGTAGAATATAGTCGTCAGGATTCAGGAGTAGGCTGAAATCTGAGCTTGATAATAGATTTCTTGAAAAATCTGCTGGTCAAATTCCATCTATAATGAGCATAAACAGTCATTACCTTGCCAGCTGGTAAATCCTCAGAAAGACAAACAATAGCAATCGAGTTTCAGCTTCTTGCAGTACCTGAAATCAAAGTTCCTCTTGAAATATCTTCAATGATAAAAAAGAACTGTCCCTCTCATATGACAGGACACATTACAACACTGTTCTTACAACAGAGATTTTTTTGGTGGGGCCTTTTTAAAAATTTTTCTTTTTTTTTAAAGTACTACGACCTGAACATCAAAATTACTTTATTCAAATGAGCTTTTTTCTGCTTCTGGTTGAAAGTATCACATTTCTAAGATGACAAGTAAAATGTTATGTTTCTTAAATGTTAGATTATAATGAAAGCAATTTATCTTCAACTGCTCATTATTATCTCTCATTAAAACAGCATCTAAGTTCAATATTAGGTACAATGTATATTGTGGGAGCACAGTGGGCATTGTTCAAATCTCCTATTCAGAAAGTGCATTCAAGTAATGAGCTTCTGTAGAATGTCAGTAATCTAAGAACACCCACGTAAATTCCCCAAGTTTGTATGTTATCATATAGAATGTAGGCAGAATTATCACACTTACTTAAACATCACAGATAGAAAGAGCTTTGTTTATACCGCATGATAGCCTCTGAGTTTTGAAGCTCATCTTCAAACTAGCTATTTATAGCAATGAATAAATAAGGTCTGATTCTTCACCATCATAGCAATTTTGTGCCTTTTCTTTTTTTAACCTGTTATAATCACCAGAGTAAGAATGAATGAAACGAACGTTCAAGCCCAGTTTCAAACACAAGGTAGTAAAGAATTTGATTTGGCAGCATTATATACTCAATTCACATTCATTTTGCTTGGTATGCATTACAACACAAGATTCAGTGGAAAGCAAAGTTGGATTAAGTGTGATCTAAAACTTACTGCTAAGTGAGAAATCCAGAGTCCAGCTCCCAAAGATACCGGAACTTCTGGGTCGCAAGATCAGAAAGTTTTCTTGTAGGCAAGAGTGAAACGAGCAATAATATCTACTTTGCTTGAATATTACAAGGTTTCAGTAATCATTCTGAAACAGATTAAAAATACTGAGTGTGTATAAATTATTGCTGTTGTGTTCTCTTCACATCATATAACTGGCACCCTAGACTTCTCTGTATGACTTGTGATTTGCTGCTTGGTAGTTTCACCCTTGCGTTAAGAGCTCAAGTGATAACAATTATTTTTTAATTCAAAACAATTGGCACAGACTCAAATACATAAAGGGGAGAAGTCTGGTGTTCTAGCCATGTATGTGTAACTGTTACAGGTGACAGGTCGGTCATTCACAGAGGAGGTGGTGTCATTCACTGCCTACCTTGGTTTACTCCTGTGACTGGTTTTTGATGAGGTGACCAATAGTCAGACTACCTGTAGATACCCCACTGCATAGATACTATTTGTTACCTATGAATTTCAAAGTGCTATATCTACTCTGAAAATAGTTTCTGCAAGACTCTTCCTGATACTTCTTCATTTCTTGAGAACTTTCTACTAATAATTACCACAGGTATTTTGTAAACATGTATTTCCAGGACTGCTATACACTGATATTTATATAATCTTACAAGATACACCAGATGGTTTAATTATAAAAACAAATTTTTCCAGATAAACATTACTGCTTGTTTTATACATGCATTTTCCTGTCAATAACTTGTCTTTCCAAGCTAAACACTTTTGTGTAATAACTAATTATGTTCTGTGAAAAACAAGTAGTACTTTAACCCTGCAGCATTTGGGCCATCATTATCTACCAACCACATATGCTAAAGCTGACACTACCAAATATCCTTTTGGACAGCCAAAAGAGAAAAACATGCTTTTTTGCTACAGAATGGTGCACACAGCATGCACATTATTTGTTATTTATGAAGACCCTCCACTTGTAAGTCACCCACTGAAGCAACTGAAAACAGTAAATGGTACATGCTACACAATGGAGGCTATCAACTAACCCTGTCACCATGCATTCAGGCAAAAGAATTAGTTAATTTCTTATTAATCTAGTTACCTCCCAGAGCGTGTGGTTGCAGAATTTATCAGTTTTGGTTTTGAATAGCCTTTTACTTCTTGATATCTTTTTCTAAGTATAATTTTAAATGTAACCTGCAATGGATACACAGCACAAGGTAAATGGTAAAAATACCATTCAGAAGTATTCAAGCAAGGCTTTTGACTTATTGAAGGACCCTACCCTGGAATGTTTACTGTACGCAAAGCACAGACATATTGCTCACACACAAAACATAAAATCTCGTGTGTTTTACCTGAAGGATTAAAAGCTGCCTCTGACCTGGCTGGGATTTCAGCCTATGGATGTGTTTGTATTGAGTATTCATTGATACTCATACCTCTTTACACACATCTGACCTCTAACATTCACACATTAAGTGGAAATTAGTTACCAGCTCTACAGGAATGAACGGGAACTGCTACTGTTTGTTTGGGGTTTTTTTTGTTTTTTTTTTTAAATTCCCCTCAATCTTTGTTATATGGAGCTTAAGCAAAATACAAATGCAGCACCACAGAAGATACAGGTGCTTTGCGAACTACAAAGCTAGTCCAGAGCTGGAGAAGGAGGTTTCCAAAACTTGCCTTAGTACCTTCATTCCCTACAACCTTTAAGTCCTACTCGCAGAGCATCACAGGCTTTCACCTGTGATTTTACATACCTGCACAGCTATGCCTTTTGCTTTTTCTTCTTTTTTTTAAAAAAAACAAAACCAAACAATACAAGTGAAATACTAGATGCCACAAGTTAATAATTTAAAGTTAAAAAATGGAGAAAAACAACCACTAATTAAAAAATAGTTAATATATTTTTTCTAAACTTATTGCTGTCAAAATTGAAGCTCAGAAGATTCAGACAGATATGATGCAGCTAGCTTCCAACATCATATTGCTTATAGGACTTTTAATAGGCAAGAACCAAATATATGGACAAGCAGCCAGCCCAGAAGAGATGTGCACTCTGAAAGTATTTGGGGGAACATTGCTTTCCCAGACACTCTCCCCACACCATACTTCTCATTGCATTCCCTAGAGCATGGAAGCTACCCAGAAAGTGTTTTTATCTAGTACAGCTGCTTCTAAATCACCGTCACATTCCTGTCAGTTTTCATCTGGCTATTACAGGAACACAAGCCTTTTTGCATCACCTGCCATAAACATTTATTTCATTCTAGGCACAAAGCAATCTTTAGAACTCCCTTACTGAGGCTTAGCTTGTGCCAAACAAATACCACAACCAAAGGCCTTCACCAGAATCATGATGTCTTTGTGTCTGAAGGCAACAAGTGGTGCGAGTTAATTACAGCTAGCTGAATTATCTGGGTGCCAAATACAGAGAGATTACCTAGCAGTTTGGTTCTGCTTGTGGGAAAAAAACCCAAACAAACACAAAACAACAACAACAACAAATCCTGTTTATATTTTACTCCTCCCCCCCCAAGTACTTTTAAAAGTCTGTTCCTCTCCTTGCCTCATACACACACTGTAGATGGAGTCAAGAACATGAATGAGAAAGGAGTAGAAGACAACCATAAAAGGCACAAAACAAATACAAGATGCAAATTTTAAAAAGGCAATTAAAATCCCTTAACTCCAAAAGTAACATTTTAGCAACGCCACAACACATGTCTGAATATGGTCTCATCATGATTTGGACACGTGGTAACAGTTTTTGCTCACGCGTGCATCCCAGCAAGGCAGACAGGTGTATTGCTCCAAGTTGTTTGGCACAAGTGAGGTTTCACCTGGTAAACAGGAGTAATATCCTTGTTAGCGCGCTCACCACATCTCCCTCCCTCTCAGCGTGCTCTGCAGCAGAGCATTTCAGAGCGCTGCGCTTCACACTGCGCTGCAGCTCTGATCCAACATCACGCTTAACCATGTACTTCACTTCCAATAGCAGAGACATCACAGGACGCCTGAATGCGTTGTGTAGGGAGGCCCAGAGTGCAGCCTGAAGGGCAAAGCAGCCCCCCGCCAGCTTTGCTCACTCAGGGAAAATCCCACAGGGCTGCTCTGGCAGGTACATGTTCATATTTAAAAGAAGAAACAACGGCTATTCCTGATGCTCACCTCCGAGTTCACAAACCGAACGCTGCGCAACCCCTAGCAAAGCCCTCTATTTTCGCAGCACTAAGTTCAGGCTGAAAAAAAATGACTGGTTCTTCTCATCAAAGGCCTGCCTTATACACTATAGTGATTTCTGAAGGAAGACCTATGTCCCCAAACACAAGTAATGATCAGGTTTGCAGTAAGCTAATTTCAGTCTTAAGCACAGGCTGCCTGAAAGGACAGATTTTGGTGCCAGGAACCGTCTGTAGTTCAGATTATGCAGCCATGTTGATTTTAGTAGTATTATTCCTGTATACAACATTATTTATGTTCATAAATTGTACTGTATAACATGTGTGTTCCAGTCATGCTGCTGAGGTACTAGAGGAAATATGCTTGCTTTTTTTTTTTTTTTTTACCCCCTCCAGAACACACTGAACCGAGTAGAACTGGCGTAGTGGTTCTTAGTCATGTAACTGTTTCTTGTGTGCACTGGGAGGAAACATATTGTGTGAATGACATCAGTGCTGCAGAAAGGTTGACAACGTATTACCAAAGACAGACATTTCTTCAAACCTCTCAAAGATTCAGACAGACTTCCAATTAACTATTCATATCTTTGACAAATTTGCACATTGGTAAAACATTCAGCCTGCCCTAAATAATTCCTGCCATTTCAGCTGGAGATAGGATTCTTCTGCTTTTTTTTCTGTAAGCTTTGTAGTAACTTTCCGCTAAACCTTCAACTTCTGTCCCAGCCTCATCTGCTCTTCAACATTTTTGCACAGCTTTGCTTAAAACAGCAAGACTATTTCACCTGCATGTTTCTTAGCCAGTCTGTTTTATTCAAAATGACCTCCTCCCAAACACATAAATTTTGCAGAACAAGGTACTGTTGAAACCAGAGCAAAGAAAAAACCCTCTAGAGCATGAATTAGCAATCCCCCTAACTGTATTAGTGCATTCATCAATTTAGCCATCAACAGGGTGGGGGAATAAAAATTAAATTCTTACTCGAGATCTTGTGAGCCCTTCACTGACAAGATCTACTGACAAACATTAAACGTGCAGATGTGAAAGTGATGGCCACACCAGCAAGGACTTTACAAGCAGGTGTTACTGTTAGCATTATGTACCATGGCATCTTAGATGAAATATAGTGACATATCTCACCCAGTGGTTTTGCACCACAGTTCTATTTCAGCTGCAGTTCACAGTTTAATAAAATACCTTCATTTAAAGAAGTGAGACTCACCACATCTGAAGGTACCTCCCAGTGTTGTTTACCAATGCAGAGAAAAATACTGTCCCACCTCTAGCTGGAATTCAGACTTTTAACTAAACTAAACATGCAGGTCTGGTACCTGCACGTATGTAGTCTGATTTCCAGAGCTAGTAAGCCTTGTTATTCATTGAAATGATGACAGTTCAGTATGGAGAACTTAAAACCTAAATCAAGGTATCTGGGGATTCTTGGTCTCACTATACAATGTGATGTAAATGTAAGTGACAGGAAGCTTGCAGAGAAGTCATGGAATCTTAGATCATTCTGTTTAGTGACTCAGCTGGAGGCCGACATGGTGGTAGGTAAGCATCTCAGACTATCTAAAACATGCTAGAGGAGTCAGGAGGATTCTCATTTTCTGGGGTGTTACAGTCAAAAACCACTGCCAAGTCTTACAATCACCATATTAGGAAGAACTGCAACTAAAGACAAAGGTTATACCATCAGATATGAATGATTCACAGACGTAGCTGTGGGCTAAAGAGGTTTTTTTCCCTGTCTATCCAGAACATGAATTGGATCAGTGGGCAGCAATTGATCATAACTCCTCCATCTTAAAAAAAAAAAAAAAAAAAGAAAAGAAAGAAAGAAACAAGCCCCCCCCCAAAAGAAACAAAAATTGCTGTTCTGAGTATGATCATGTGAACTCACTAAATGGCAAGACGTTGCTTCTTTGTTCCTGAGGGAACTCTGGAGTAGTTTCGATCAGGTGCTGCTGTCCGACCTGGAGTATCTTGCCTTCATACAGAGGCAGTATCATCTATGAGACATCAGACCCAAGAGCATAACACTGTGTTCACACTTCTGTCTTTCACGTCAACCCCCTTCCTCCCACTTACAGCCCTGTTCTAGGCATTGTTTTTCACACATGAATGTCAGCAGCATTATAAAACTCTTTCTAGAAACACCAATGATTATAAAAAAGTGTCTCATTCTTCCCACACAGGAGCTATGAAAATGCAATTAATGTGATACTGATTCTAAGATGGTAAGCCCTCCTGAGACTCAAGGTACATTGCATCAGTTTGGACTCAACATCACACTAAGTGCACGTGGTTTCCAATTAATACAAACCCAATGAGCTTACTTTTGTCTGCTCACAACATGCCACATATATGGATTTGATTTTAAGCGTTGCAATGGACTCAGAAATCGGAATTTGTTGCCACTACTTTCTGTCAACATTTCCAAATCATTTTAGATTATTTTAGCTTAGGTTCAAAGCAGCAATAATAGTAATATTTTCATTCTCAGTACTAATTCAATACTTCATGTCAGAGGGTCCAATTCGGATGACATTAACACTGACATTCCCCTGGTATAGATCCATCAATTATAATTTCCAAGTAGAGATGAGATGAAATGGAGAAACACAACCGAAATAAAACACTACTTAGAGGGAAACCCCGGATTTCATTAATGTATTTATTATTCAAATAATTATGGCTTTATTCCTGTTACATTAGCTCACTGCAAACTGTTTACACAGCCCTTGATTAGCATACCATTGATTATGCAATTTTGAAATGTTTTCTTGGAGGGAAGTGTTTTCCTTTGTTTGTTTACTTCTGTTCTTGAGATACTCGGTGTCATTTAAGAGATCACAAGAGGGTTTTGTTTTCTGTCACCTACTGAGAAATATGAAGTGTCAAAACATGACTGCTGGCTAGATTTTTTTTTTTAATACAGAATCTTAAAATTTTTTTCATTTTTGATAACAACATGATAATTTTTATCATGTTTTCACTTGTCCACTTACTCTCTTTTCTAATATGGATCTTGAAACCATTAAGATAGAATACAAAAATACTGTTATGAATCAAAGAATATTATAAACAAAGCTTTTTTTATCTGTCTCCAGTTTAAACGTAGTCAGAAGTGCAGAAGATTTTCATGTGGAAAAATATTTTTGTTTAAGCTCCCTCAGGCCTTCACATTTCAATAAAACATTGATGGTTATTAAATGTTCCACAAAAGCTATTGGAGACTGCCTAGTCTTTTTCCTCTCAATAACATAACTCTCAAATCAAGATAAAAAGGTTCTATTTTTTTTTTAATAGTTGTATTTACTAGATGGTTTCCTGTCGAATTCTTAGTAACTTACTTTGATTACTGCAGTGTTTTTGCTTTTAAAAAAATTTGCTAATGCATTATATATTATGAAACTCTTACCATAGATGGAAAATAGGAAAGTAAAATCAAGATAATGTACTGCTTTCAAAATACAAAGAGCTAATTAAATATGAATAATTTACATTGCTGTGGAAAATGCTAGTTTATTGGTTCCTCAAACTCAAAGAACAGAATCACTTCTTCATAATACAATGTGTTTGGTTCCTTTTAATTTAAAGATTGGCTTAAGAAATTAAGTAAAAAAAACTACCTAGTTTTAAATTGTGAGTATCTTTACACAAAATTACTTGGTCTTATGCAAGTCAGATAAGGTATTTTGCCTTCTGATATAACTTAAATGCTCTAAATTAACTTCTGGATGCACTTAACTGATTCCACGGACTACATTAGGACTGAAATTTTGATGCTTTGAGTCACATCATTAGTCTATTAATTAGATGCCTGAGTAACCTAAAATTGATGGCAAGGATATTCCCCTGAATTTCAATTTCTCTCAATACTGAAGAAAGGAAAATAACTTTTTTTTTTTAATTTACTGAATAAAAGAAAAAAAAAGTCACAACTTGAGAGTTTGAAAAATTACTATCCCACACATTAAGGCAATTAGCAGTTTATTACATAAACATTAATCAAAAATGCATATTCATGAAATTAAGACATTACACTAACAAAAGCAAGCAATAACATACTTAGCCAAGCTTAAAACTAACTCTCTAGACTAAAAATTTTAGTAATTCTGTAGGTAAAGTTATTCAGCATTTAGTGACACAAAACATGCTTACCTAGCTCACATTTTTCCCCACTGAAGTCAATAGCACTGCTTCTCTACCTCAGCAAGGCCCAACAGAATCACCCAAACTCCATTTCTGCAAAGCATTCTGATATTCAATACAAACTCAGTATCAGACAAAACCTCCTATGAGAAAATATGAATCTTAATGAAATTCACAGCTAATTCATAACACTAGGATGGGATTAGTGTAAATAAGACGAGAACAGGCGTTGGGTAGATTGAATTAGAATGCTGACTAGTCTGTTGAGTTTGTTATATGGATCCATTAGAATTACACAAGGAAAAGCACGGTAGGCTAATGTGGAGAAAGTCTGCCCTAAGCAAGATGGATTTAGTCCTCAAACAAGAGGTTTTGTCATTTTTTTCCTGGGATTACTTTCTTTATAGACAATGTTCTTTAGACACAAGGGAAAACTACACACGTAGTTTCTCTCTGGCTGCATGCATGCCTCTCCCTGGCTAAATTACTTGGGGGAGGTGGGAAGAGAGGGAAACGACATTTTGAATACTATCCTTTTCATTTACTCCAGCTACTTCTGTGAATTTTTCTCTGTTTCTTCAGAAAGAAGGAAAGTGCTGACAGGTTTTGTTGGACAGTCAGAAAGGAGTCACAAATGGATTGAAGGGAAGGAAATTCAAGATCCTGACTCTTCAGCTACTCCCCAGCCACCTCTCCCAGACTAGGGGTGAGCATGAATACTGAAAATGTGGCCCAGGCATTCAGGTCCCTAAGGAGCACTGATGCAGTCTCATTCAGAGTAAAAGCAAAAAAGCTTCCAAACAAGAGGCTACAAGCAAAAAGTAATAAGGAATATAATTTATCTGGAAATCCCACAGAAATTTTTGCATGTTGTGTTTTTTCCTTCCTCGATAAGATGACGTTAAAACAAAGGACAAGTCGTATCTGGGAATGGGCTTTTTGTTTTGTATATGAGTTCCTCATTCCAGATCTTCCTTCTATGCTAAGAATTTCATAAAATTAAGTCAGTGTCATTAATAACTTAATCACAAAGAATTTACAAAAGCATATAATAATATTGGGCTTCAGCAGGTTAAAATAATTAAAAATTAAACTTAATTTCTGCTGAGCTAAAGACACGTTCTGCATGGAAGTCCCAGCAAGGAGAGATGGAATCTGATAGTTGAGGATGTGAAGAGAAAATACATTTTTTAACCATATTAATAATTTTAGAAATTCATCACTTGTAGTTGTTGCTGTTTCTGCCATTTTCCATCTTTACCAGGTACATTTATCCTGGTCCTTAAATCTGATTTGTCCTTGAATCTTTCTTTACATTTCCAAGTTAATAATTTAAAACTGAAAACCTCATTATTTAAGAATGGGTACCAGGCAGGGAAGGTACAGAACAGAGACAGAATTTTTTAATATTTACAAATAACAATCAAAGAACTTGATGGTGTAGGGCTATAGCCTGTAGGGCTATAGCTTGGGCCTCACAACTTACGGCCTTCTGAGGTGGCCTCAGGATTCTGTTTGTTTAATGACATCAAACATACTACTTTGTATTACAAGTGTTGTCATAAACATCTTTGATTTAAACAGATTCATTCTTTGCTCAAAGCTATGTCACAAAATTGGATCTTCTTTAATCAGGCCTTAGAAGTAAAATTAGAGATATTCTATTTACTCTAATTTGAGTTCATTGTTATTTATTTTCCTTCCAACAGTTCTACCCAACCTCTACAACAGGGCCAGGAACCATATCCTTTACGGAAGTCTAGCGTTATTCTCGTGAGAACAAGGTAAGCAATAAATCCCAGAGCTACAGTTTGGCAAGGGAACAAAGATTTTTAACTGATTGGGTTTGACAAACTGAAGAACCATAGCACCTGTTTCAAGCCTCCCCCACCTGTCTTAAATCATTGCTGAATCTGAGCTATTCTTTTGAAGCCTTTGTTAAACCCTGATTAGAACTAGATGGTAAAAAATTCATGTTTTCAGTTCTGGATGAGAATAATGGTTTGAACAAAAAGCTCTGTTCCCTGGGAAAACCTGTACGAAACCAGAACAACATCACAAAATGTTTTGTTCCCCAGTAGACACCATCATGTACAGCACAAGCTCACCATTCTATACCATATTGTGCGATTCTGCAAATTATTTCAAGGTCATCTTCACTTTGAAGACTCTTAATTGTTAAAGGGAACTCTACTAAACTGTTTTGTAGATGTGACAACCATAGTCTTCATTCCTGTATCACAGTATGAAGAGCTATGTAACTAACAACATCCCTGAGAGACCTTCCAGACATTCCACTGATGGAGGTCACTTGCAGACATGTCATGACTGTATGTATGCATGCATGCATCTCCATACTTCTGTTTTATGCATGTCTGTACAGGACTTACTAGAAGAAGAGGAAGTCAGGGTCTTAGTTGATATTAGTTTTTCCATCCACTGTCCCTCAGTTTCCAGCTGCCATGGGGGAATCACTCTTCTTTCTAGTGCAACATGGCACAATGTCTTCTGTCCAGCCCTTAGAAAGTCTGAGAAACTTGGAGAGAAGTAATGGTGCAGCACTGGAAAGGCAAAAGGTAACCAGGCTCCAGCAGGTTAAGTAGGGAGCTATAATCTTTCCCTAGATGAAGTCACATTTTTAATACCATGCTCATTATGCGACTCTTCTACAGTGATCCAGTTCAAAACAAGTTTAATCAAGTATATATTAATGAACTGTTATCAGCCAGGACTAAAACTGAACCACAACGGCTTCAGTCACAGCTGAACTTGAACTGGAACTGAAGAAATTGCTTGGTTTGACTCCCTAAAAATTGGTTATTTCATTGCTTACCTCTAATTTAGATCATGAAGCTCACATGGAGAGTTTTGGGAGCAATTAGATGTGTATAAAGGATAGAGGAAATTATCCATCATCTAGACTCACAATCTGGATGTTCTCTCTAACTCAGCCTTCACAGCAGCAAACTGTAGAATCTCTCTAATGCACTTCTGAGGAATGCAAGAGCTTTTAAAACATTTCCTCAGAAATGAAGAAGGTAGGTTATCAAGATCCTGCAGCCTCCTGCTGAGAACAGAGGCATGACATGTCAGAAAAATATGGTCGAGTCCTGCTCCACCTGAATTGGGGCATAAATTTTCATCCCACGTCACTTCAAATCAGGCAGGACAGCATTTCTATCTCGTCCTCACCTGAAATCCTTAATTTTGTACTATATATTTGTGCTTTAATGATGGAAGTTTCATTGAAACCAGCGCCGTTCCACTGTAGAGTTCAGCTGCAGTGAAAGAGTATTTAGACACAAATTCTATCGGACAAAAATGTGCTGACCTGCCAAAGCACTCAATCAGGTGTCAGTCTACTTTTTCCTTTACAGTTTACTGAAGATGTGATTGTTTGGGCCTGTATAGAGTGGTAAAGCTCTTACTGAAGCTTTTTCGTTTCGTCTCTTGATCACTGAATTCTTCCCTCCTTATGGCAGTTAAATATGGACATTCTTTCAAATCTCGCTTTCATAGCTTTTTGTCATGCTCACCGTTCCATTTTACCTCTGTTCCCATCATTTGCACAGCATCAAACAAATTTCTCTTTCTCACATTAGAGCACCTAAAGATCTTTCAACATCTGAATTTTTCTTGCTATACTCCCCTGATTTCTCTCCCCAAATGATGCTTTGTACATTCATGTTTCCCATAAATAATTTCCAGAGCATTTTATATTTATATACACAAACATATATTGTGCCATCTTACGCATTTAAAAACCATTTATAATCTGCCTTATCCATAGTCCTACAGCTCACTAACATCTGGCATCAGTTAGGTTAGTAGCACCTGTTGCCGTCGAGACCACTGCTATCAGTAATTATGGAATCCCCCCGTTACTACTGTAACCTCAACCCTTTGCCTCTTACCTGTTTGCGTGTTTAGTCTCTTCTCATGTTTTACCTAAACTGGGTGCATTTTTATTCTTTGCCTATCCAGTACCTAGTATAATGAAGCATTTTTTTTTAATTTGAGTCTTCAGTAAATACTTCAGCAGAAATAAAGATGTTCCTAATTCCATGCTAGTGATGGATGATTGCCTAATTCCAAATCATACTCAGGCACTCATGGAGGTGCCTGCACAGCAATTTTGATCACGATCACACAAGTCAATAACACGGTCTCAGGTGGGATGACAGAACATGCAACAATTCTGCCTGACCACCAGCAGCAGAAACTTGAAAATGACTGCTCAAGGCTGATCTTTGAAGAAGTTTTAGAATCCATTCACACCTTACATTGCCACTTACTCACTATTTCAGTGGGAACTGGAGAGAAACAATGAGTTACCTTGCCTTAGCTTGTCATGAAAGTAGCTGAGACCTGGCAGAGTGATCAGTAACATCAAACCTGGGACCATATTGCAGACATTGCTTTAGGCCTAGTCTACATCCCTTGTTGACAGAAATATTTTTCTATTTCCATTGCAAAATTTCTCCAAGTATAATTCAAGGATTTTTTTGTGTTTGCTCAGGATTTCTACGTGTCCAATTTTGCAGCAGGAACTCCTAAGAGACTTCCAGACATCCTGGAGACATCTGCTGTACAGGTAGCTATCTAATCAACAATTCATTCATAAGAAATCCAATGTTAATTGGAAATATAGAGTATTATACTTATTTGTCTTGGATCTATACAAGAAAAGAATTCTTTTTTAATAATCTGGAGTGGCTAAAAGCCATTAGCCAATGAACAAAGATACTAGGTGTGAAATTACATGTTAGTGCAGTGGTTTTACAGTGTCCAGTGACGCAGACCTCACATAAATTCTTCTGAAACTGATACAGAAAGAATCTTCTGACTGGAAACAACAAATCAGAAGTTCCTTCCATACAGACATCAGAGACAGAAATGAATGATTATGCCATTCAGTTCATTCTGCCAGCCCCCACTAAATACAGTTCCTTACAGACTAGTTTAAAAACTGTTTTGTTCAGTTGTAAACTTACATATTTCTGTTATAATAAGATATAAGCAAAGAGAGGGAAACCCAATTAAAGATTCACATAGAAAAGCACAGCTTAATAACACAAGGTTGTAGATATATTTTTCTCTATTCCTTTCAGCAGTGTTTGGCCAAACTCCCATTGATCTCCCAGTTATTATTAGATAAAACATTCATCTGCCTTTTCACCACTCTTACAGCCACAGGCATCACCTTAAATAAGCTGCAATTGAACATGACATTTAATGTCAAGCTCAGCACTGCTAATGCAATTGCGATTGTCCCTAGAACAACTTGTAGCATGACCCCCTTTCTGATGCATGTGAGCTGCGTATCCCTCTTTTCATCCTCTTCAGTATTCCTGGCCCAGACATTCTACACGGCTAATACAGAGCATCTTTGTTTCCTCCATCTCAACTCCAAAGCAAGCTGATAGTGCCATTTCCTCAACCCTGCTTTCTCTTCCTCCAGTGCCTGACAGAAATAGATCCACACCTGCAGTCTCACATAAGAATGCAACAGTCCGTCAATTTTTCTGCTGGTCAGTGAGTGTTTTGGTTTGGTTTTTTTTTTAATTTATGAGGAGAAATAAAGAAAATTTATGCCCTTCCCCATGAAAGCTTCAAAAATTATGAACACGCTTTTGTCTGGCAATAGCAGAGAGGGTCCAGACAGTAGGTGAGTTACATTAATGCAGAGAAAAGCAAGTAGAAGACTTCACTGAATTGCAACAGCTTTACGATTTCTGTTTCACGACATGCAAATAAACCTTTCTGAAAATGCATATTGTGACAGAGTAAGATATATTTGTATCAAATTATGATCTTATAATCTACTGCACTGCAGATGGTAACAAGGAGAAAGTGCAAAGCGCACTGTTGAAAGCCTGTCACAGAAAAGCCGCTTTTTACTCATAGTTCACCACCCCTTAATATCAGTGTCCTGGAACAATTTTTTACTATTTATAGATCTGCAGTAATGATGGAGTTCAAAGAAATCATTAGAGTTCATTAAAAATGAGACTGACTCTGAGGAGAACGAGTAGGATCCCATTATTCCCATTTCCAAGAAAGAATTGCAAGACACAAAACAGGAAGGACAGCTTGAAATTTTTTACAAACCGTCCACAGAAGGATGAGGTAGAGTCCAGGCAGGGAAGACACCTGTCAGTAATGTTGTTGTTTCATACTGCAATAAAAAGTGAAAATCTCTTTAGGCATACCAGGTTGGCTGGTTGTGACAAGGACAGTGTTCATCTTAATTGTACCTGTAATGGGTACATGACAATAGTTGGGGTGTCTGGTTGCCATTTCTTCATATAAGGAACACTGCAGATGGTTCTGTTGAAATGAGTAGAAAACCCTCAAGAAATCTGGGTAGCCATTGTAAATGGTCCTTTGTATGATTTTCTGTTATTCTAGGGATGGCTAGTACACAGACATGAGATACAGAAAATGAATTGCTAAATATATCCACGTGCTTTGGCCAATAGCAACATATGCCCAGAAACCTAATGAAACAATTCTCACTTACAGATAGCAGGAGACAAGTAGCCAGCAGTTTCTATAATAACTTAGATCTTTACAGGGGGACGTTTTTAACCCTATTTAAAGACCATTTGGGGACCAGTCTCTGATTTAGCACTGTGTTTGCCTTTGGAATTAAACTGATTTCACACTATTCTCTCAGTTTCTGATGTCCCATGAAAAAACGTAAAGAAATTTGATCAATCAGTATAATACATTAATTCCACCAAGGACGAAACCTTACTCTTCTACAACTGTTTTGCTGTTTTATATTGCCACCATTCACCATCAAGGGATTTAAACAGAAAAATCAATAGCTACAGCAAAATCTCAGCATGGCTATGGTGGTGTTTATCCTGTTGTAGGTAAAAAAATCAGCTTGAAGGGATAATGCAATGAAGTTGAGATAAAAATGGTGGGGTTTTTTTTTTCCTTGTCATTGTCAGCAATGCTGGATGGATAACTTGGAACAGAAATGAAGAGAAACAGCTTTTCCTAATTATAGTTGCATACTGAATTTGCCTGGACTCCACTGGAAGCGAAATCTCTGACCGAGAATGCCTCTTGCATAGTGGTTCACAGGGGCACCACAGCGAAAACTACAGGGCCAAATTTGGTCTTTGATGCAACGAAGATTAATTACTTTTAGAAACAATAGATATGATGGATATGGCTTACTGGAGTCTGAATCTTACCCTGGAGGAAAGGTCAAAACTTCTCAAAAGTCTGAAATAAAGCATAAAAGTTATCATGATTTATGGTGCACCAAAGCTTACATCAAAGCTTACCAAAGAATCAAGTGAGAAGCTTGAACTTCAATATTTTTGATTAATGAGGACTCTGACTTTTGTGAAAACTAGGGACAACAACTTGCTCTCTTATTTGTGTTTTCTCTTTTTACCAGCATCTTCCTTGTTTTCTTAATTTAAGTCAAGAGTTATTCTTCAAGAAGCTCAATTCTTGTAAACATTCTGTTTTGTCCTTAGTCACGACAAGTTTTTGAATATATTCATTGGATAATTTGGTCCAGTTCAGTGAACCAGAGCATATTCCTGAAGGCTCCTGGTTTGAAGTGATTCTCTTCCCACTTTTCCCAGTTCTTTGTTTATTCTGTGTCTCACAAACTCTTTCTCAAGTCAGGCTGTTTTTAAAAGAACTTCCCCTTTTCTTAAATCCCTTATCTACAATCCTTCTAACATCATTGCTAAACACACTACCAGTAATTGCATGAATTCTGAAGTCAGGCGGTTTTACAATGGCCTCAAACTGCTTTACAGTACAATTTTCTTTACAAGTTCAAAATAATCTGTGTGTATATGTGTACATACACACACAAAACAATGAAAGCTTTCTGTATTAAACTGTGATAGAACTGTTTAAGCAGACAATTAACACGTAAGTACAGTAATGTATGTAGTAATCATTGAATAAAGTGTTACATACAACTTAAAAGTCAGAGCGTGTTTTTTGTGAGCTAATTAGAAACTATGCTGAGCAACCAAAAAAAATGATCTGAGGAAGAAAAGGATATTAAAATCCAGGTATTCATTTAATTGTAGCATGGGAACATTATTTTGAACAGGAAGAGCTGTTTTATAGTACAATAAATATATTTTAATTTTTTTTTTAAATAAAGATAAAATAGTGAAACAAACTATTAAAAAATTCTGAGTTAAGATATTGTACGTCAGATTCCTGAAAATATAAACCTTGAAAATGGCAGGGTGGAGGAGTTTATAATGAAAACAGAGAAAGACTATCAACAATGGTAACTCTAGCAGGAGATACTACAGTTAGATTAGATTTTTTTTCCCCTCAATTATAGTCAGCACTGCATTCAGTCAAAAAGCCAAAGCAAATGTACAAGCGATGCCACCATACCATTGATTTCTGCGTACTTCCTGGTAAGGGGCAGGAGTCACCACATTCTTTTTGATACCAGAGCAAGTGGGGGAATGGAAAAGAGTAAGTAAATATTTAATCCTTCAACAAGCCACGACCTAGCGTTGCCTTCACTAGACAGCAGCTTTTAGCCACCACCCCTGGACCCCACTCTCTCCAGCTGAGGAGGGGCATCTGCCTTCAAAAGTATAGATTTCCTATGCAGATACAAAAATATAGTCAGATTCTCATCTGGCCTAAACTACTATCATTTCATATACATCAATAGCATTGACATAGTTCCACTAAGGTTAATGAATTTATGTTTCTTCAAATTTTATTTCATGAAACATTTTCCAAATATGATTTTTTTCCCATTTAAATCTTGAGGAGAACATAAGTGCTAAGACATCACAAAAGTCCGTTCTTAGATTTTCACCAAAAAAACCCAAACACCACACCGTAAGAATATTTAAGACCTATCTTGTTGATGTGAAAAAGCCTCTCTAGTGTAGGAAGTAATGCATTGCCTACTTCTTAGAATTACGAGATTAGATACGGTTCTTCAAACAAATACTTTCAGGTATCTGAAAAGTGAGAAGCATTTGCACTAAATAGTGAAAGAGAAATATTACTAGGCTGGTTTAGGCAGTAAGTAAGTAAAGCAGCAGTGCATGTCAGTGTGTCCTGGTTTCGGCTGGGATAGAGTTAATTGTCTTCCTAGCAGCTGGTACAGCGCTGTGTTTTCAGTTCAGTA
>JAVKLA010000031.1:24377077-24422374 GCA_034782735.1 Sagittarius serpentarius | reverse complement strand
CCCACTGGGTGGGGGGGGAGCGAGTGAGCGGCTGCGTGGTGCTGTGTTGCTGGCTGGGGTTAAACCACGACACAGTGGTATATGTGATTTCTGTATGTTAGCATATGAACCATCCAGTATTAGAATAAATTTCGGCACTGGAACTTAGCAACAGGAAACCTGCCAGAAAAGTTAGGCTGCAAAATGACCATTTCAGAAGTTATTTTTAAGCAGGCTCAACACTCAAGACAACACCACTTCCCCTCCACCCCCCTGAGAAATGGAGAAAATGAGATGTCAGCAATCAACAGAGACAATACAGATTTGATGCAGTATCTGACAGCATTTATGTTAATAGCACTTTCTCATCCTACTGTCCAAAGAAATATGCTGTCAAAGCCCCTCATGCAACTGGGACATGTCACTATGATTGTCTCATCCTCAGATAAGAATCTCCTGACAAAAATTTGTACTACAGAAAACGTAGAGTTAAGCTTTCTTGTTTACCAGTGAATTCAATTCTTGAAGAATCTATGATCCAAACTTAAGTCAGAGCAAAGATTAGTTTGCTGCAACTTCTTTGAGCCAATTGGACATATGATGTTCTATTAAAATTTCAGAACAGCTGATCATAAGGCGTTTAAGGAGGTTTGATCCCATTCTGTTTCACTGAGCATTAAACATTGTATTTCTAGCCTCCTAAAAAAAGTTCTACCCAGATAAGTTTGTATTTCATGAAAGCTATTTTAAGCCAACATCTAAAGAAGAACAGACAAGGAAAATATTTCCACTTACTTCAAAGCCTTTCACTTAAATGCCATAATTAGATGTCCAACCTATTGGAGAATTATTTCTGCTTACCTCAAACATCCATACCAATGTTTTTAGCCAGGAAGCGGAAGTATATTGCTATGGGGTCAATCAACACACAAATGCCTCCATTATATTAAATATAGGCAGATAGGAAGTGAACACTGACTTTCACAAAATTAAGATTCTCCTATTAGATAGGAAGAAGCTTAGTAAGAGTGTTACCAGCTTAATGAATAAACTACTTTTTTTTTTCCCCATGGTGAGTTATGTTAAGTAATTCCTCTGTGATAGGGGGCTTAAAATACTGCAGTACATTCATGTTAACAGAAGGAAAGAGAATGCACATGAGAAGATCTGAGCAATTTTTTTTTTATTTGGACACTATATTAATTCAGGAGGAGAGAAGAGGTGAATCCATATGGAAGTCGGCTGTTAGTTTTTATTTTAAAAAGAATACATTTGAAAACTACAGGTATTTTTCACATTCAGATTATAAATGGTTCTTATTTTGAAATGATTTTCTGTAGAAATTTGTCTACATTTAAGTTCTGAAAAGACAAGAAATTTCCGGAAGGCAAAGTGAAAAAGGTCAGTCAAGACTCTCTTTATTTTGATTTTCAGTTTGTCAAAAGGACCAAAAGTAGGAGTACTGTGTTGCTCTGATCTGCGATTTTACTTAGTTTCACTTTTTAAAAAAAACTGTACAAACAAACCAATTCTTCTTACTACTTTAATGAGGGATCGTGCTTTTTCTTTCTCCACTGGGCAGAAATAGAACACGTTGGGTAGAGGAATTTTGTTCCCATGTTAGCCTTTTCTGACGTTGTCAATATTGGGAATATTTGCTTGCCTTTTGTCTATTCAAAATATACTAGAAAAATAATCCTGATAATATAGTATGCCTGTATGTTTCCTAAGGTGCCATATGGCTAGAAAATGCAGACCCTTTTAGTGTCAGAATTTCCCACAAGAACATTGTGTGGTGCACTTGGAATACCAAATCAGAGTATTTTACACTTAACACGTGAAAGTTGTCTTAAATGTGTACTTCAGGATATCACTAAGCCTAAATTATTTCATGCAATTTTAATATAACCAATAGCTAAATGAATGCATTAATGTTTGCCAACCCTGTAATAGGTAACTGCTTCGCTTATCAGATCCAAGGGGCTATTTCCTTCCCACGGATTTCAGTCCATCTCCTTCAACAGTACTGAAACATCTTGGTACAGAGGAACTGCAAGAACTGGATGAGAATTTTTTTCTTGCTCTACTAAAATTATTATTTTTCTTACTTCAAAAATATTTTAACCACACAATCAAGAACTTCTTAACAGGCTCAGCTGGGGACAGCTAAAATATTTCATTTTGCAAACTTGATCTTATTTTTTGTTTTTCTTAAGCTAAATTTGCCAGTATTTCCAACTAAAAACTGCTATTTAAAAAAAAATATTTTGGAACAGGACATTTCAACACTTTTAGAAATCCTCTCCTTTCCATTATATATATTATTTCAAGTTGATTGATTCATCTAAACTATTTCTGGTGTAAGCAACTTTGAGCAAATAAACAGCTTCAGCAAAGACACAAAATGAGAGTTATTTTCTGTTTTTAAGAATAAGAAATGAAATTGTAAAATGTACTTGCCCATATGAAAACAGCAAGATCAGGGGTTGTTTCTTAGGACATAAATACTACTTTAGAAGTTATCATGCACTGTATGAAGTACCGAGCTGAACCTCTCACACTAGCCCATATTGCAGATAGTCACAACCAAGAACTCTTCTAAAGTTTTAAGTGAATTTGAAACTTAGAACGCATAGATACAAGACTTTGAAGGAGTTTTTAGCATTTAAGAGTACAGACACCATGCTTAGCCACAGAAGAAGTGCTGCATCTGCAAAATCGCTCCATTCCACCACCTACATTTTAAGAAAGACAGAACCTGGTTTTAGAGATTAAAGCACAGCTTATTCTTCATGAAACACTAAATTGTTTCTTTTAGCCTTTTGTGACTTCCAGACGATGTGGCCACCCAGTGCAAATTATGACTGACTGTATCCACGATGTCCGTGTCTACTGAGTAAATGGACTGAGACAACCTGCTAGGATATATTCTGTTAAGTTATTTAACTAGAATGGATTTGTGCTAGTGACTAAAAAAAAATCAGCATCTCCATATCCCTTTTGCAATCCCCCTAGAAACCGATCCCTATTATTATGCTATTCTGATTGCTATCGCGCAGTAGGATTCTACCTAAATAGAATAGGATCCCTTACTAGATACGTCTTTTCATGAAGTATCAAACTGCTGGCAGCATGAAGCGTATCAGTTTGCCTTTCATCTGAGTTTTGCCTTAAAACATAAGAGAGGAGGAGATTGGCTAAAGAATTTTCTTTAACGTTTACGTAACTGAATTAGCCCATTTCACTCCATGTAAACTCCCAGTGATTGCTGAAACACTCACTAATGAATACAACTGTAAGTAATTAGAGCAACAAGTTGTTTGAGTCTAGACTGTCTGCTTCAGCCGTTTCTGAAGGACTAAATTCCGTTTACATATACCTTCAGAGACTATGACCTGTGTTCCACTTCACCAATATAGAAAAGTAGAACAAAGTCATACCTGGACTACAACTATCAGCTTTACCTAAACTCCTTCTCTGAAACAGACAAAAAAGCCAGTTGTGGATTTGAACCTCGGTACGTATGTTAGGAGAGCAGTGAGCCCCACAGGATTTCAGCACATAGCTCAGAGCTACACAGGTTCCTGACTTCAGCTCCACAGACTTAAGAGACCTGTGGCTGTGTGCTCTTCATCATGTTCTTCACCTCTTCAATTCAAAGCCTACCTGCAGATATTTAGGAGCGATTTTATTAGCTTAACATGGAAATGTCACTGAAATAGATATGGCTAGACTGAATGACATAAAAATGACAGTGAAGAAGAGTGACAAGAGAAAAGTGTACTTTCTGAATAAAGGAGCATGAGTTTACATGGCAGATACATCTTATTTTTAAAGTCAGGTATTCAAAAATCTGAACAGATTACCTATAGAAATTAATTTTAAGCCATTTTACCTCTAAACCATTTAACCTAACAGTACCTAGTATAATGACAATATCTATTCCAAGGGTGCATGAAGTTTATGAACTTAGTAACCCCAACAACAACTAAGTGAAATAATTCTGCACGATGAATCAATTCACTACATGGCTGCTGAACCCATGAATGAAATGAAGGGGAAAAAAACCCCAAGGCCTCAGAACTAGAAATCACCCCTTTACACACTTTTCTCAATTTTCTCCGTCACCTCAACTGTCCTATTTTTTTGGTTTTAGCTTATTCTGTTGGCTTTGAGCAACCAATAGGATAGCTCATTTAAGACAATTAAAGAAGGAACCAAACTTACCTATATTTATTTGCCTGAACTAGATCGAAGCACTTAACTTTCTGTTGTTTTTTTCCCCTCAACTCAGTATATTTATAAAACAACACTAATCCTGCACAGAAATGAGAAATGGTCTCTGACAGTTTATCCTGCTTTATTTGGGGAAAGATCAGATACCAAAGGCCATTGTCTCAGTAGAGCACTCAGATTTCATTAGTGAAAAGGACAGGCACATACAAATAACTGTCCTTACATAAACTCAGTAAACTGAAATTACAGTTTATGTTGGGAGCAGTCACTTTCCAAATCCAGAGACTGGATTACAAAAATGGTACCAGAAATCTTCTGGGTCCATTTGGAGAGTTTTTTCTGTTTACGTTTCATTTTCTCTGCGCCAGAGGCACAAGACAGATGCAGGGAAAACCGGCAGCTTTGCCATCCCCACACGTCTTTGCGATCAGCCTTATCGTTGATTTAGTCATAATTTCCCTGTAAACTTCTTCAGAAATCATTTATCAATTTTGGCAAGTATACCTTCAAGTGTAACACACAACCTCAATATATAAGAATATTTTAATTCTAAAACCATGGCAAGAATTTTCTACTTACGCTACTATCCATATAGATCAGAAACACACAGACAAGCTGCTGCTGAACTAAGCCAAATTGCACAAAGCTTTCATGACAGCATGAACCTTAAAAGTATTGTTTAGGTAAGTTCAATGACACATCAGAAGTGCACGGTGACAGGTGTTTTATACTTTCTTTAGGTGATACATGCTTTCTTTGGAAACTACTGTAATCTGAGTGCCACACTGCTCTTTGTGTTAGACTTAAGTTAGTATTTGGGGAATAAAGCTGGTCAATAAAGATCTTTTTGATAGCAATTCTGAAAAACTCTAAGTGCATCAGACCACAATATTTTTCCTCAGTACTGACGAAATCAATAACAAGTGCACAGCTAAATCATTTTGATAAAAGAGAAGATTCTGTGTGCATGAACCTTGTATTGAAAGGTAGGGTCACACAGAACTAGCTATATTAATTTCAAGTAAGTCAGAAACATGAGGAAGAGGAAAATATAAGAAAAGTGTTTCAGAAAAACAATGAACACGAAATATTAGCTTTCCTTTGGATGAGAAAAAAATTAACAGTTACAAAAGAAATTTCTTGCTAGGATAGTAATGATATCCTGTAAAACCTGTTTTTCTTCCTGCATAGTATTGAAACTAAAAGAAAAACACTGACCACTGCATGCAAATAAATCTTCCAGGGTAGCCAGTACTTCAGATGAATCTGTTGATAATTCTTATGGAGTCCATCACACTTTTGAATATACTTCTAAGTTAGTATATTATTATTTCATATTTGTGGATATTGTTTATATCTGTGTGGCTCTTTGTTTTTATTTGAGTTCTGCAGTGCACAGGCCTGTCTTCTAAGATGGAATTAATATGACACGATAAAGTTTTAGTTTGTTTGTTTTCCCCTCATTTAAAAAAAGAAATAAAAATATTTCCTCCTATATGTTATTTGTTCTTATCAATGAAAGGCAACATTTAAAAACCCCACACACACCCATGAAACTAACTGGGCACAGATTCCCTGCGATATCCCTGTGGCAAAATTTTCCACTGGCTACTACAAAATTAGAGAACACAAGGAAACTAAATAGAGCATAGCGTAAGAACTCATATATGCAGATCTTTTAGGAATTTATTTGCAGATAAAACTGTACTGACATCACTTGCAGGGATGCTCAGCCACTGTAAATTGAGTACTCAGGGCCTCAAAGTAACTCAGTTTTCTAGACACAGCGTGTCTCAGTGAGGTCCTGTAGTCAGTGCACAATAGAGAAACTCAAAGCATTTTAATGGAGCTACTCTGACTTCTTTCATGTGAAAGCAGGATGAGGTCCCAATGCTTAAGGAGAAGTACCGTAATACTGTGCATGGAGATGCAGCCTTTTTTTCTATGGAGGGACTGTTGGATTCCAAGTAATGAACTGAGCTTACAAAAAAGCCATAATTCCAGAATTATCTAAATATTACACCATCTTTAAAGTGCTCCACTCCAATGTGTTATCTGCCTTCAGTAAATATTCTCTCATCTTCAAATTTTATCTGTCAAAGAATTGTTGAGAGTGGAAGGGACTCTGGAGACGTCCAGTCAAACACCCCTGTGTTTGACTATAGAGATATATATATACACACACATATATATAAACACATACCAAGGTTTGTATACATATCTACATCGAAAGGTTTCCACAGCTCCTAGTTGTGTACTTCAGAGAAAATGTCACTCATTATCTGGCTGCAGAAAAAAGTTCCAAAGCTCCTTTTCTCTTAAGACAACGTAGGAAAGGTGGGGACACAATCACAAGACTTTTTTTCAGGGAAGTCTCAGCAAATATGTGCAATTTCCCATAAACTGCTGAGCATACATATACCTCTGAAATCCTTCCTTAGCTTCTCATCCTCTAATACAAGGCATTGCACTAGAAATCCATATTGCTGTGCCCTAACTGGTTCATAACAGACTAATTCTCGTGCAGCCAAGAAAGTTATTTTAGTTTCTATTCCTCTAAAGTGGAAATATGGATACCTACTCTGTAAGGGAGTTCTTCAGCTTAGTTACTTGTGGAATATTTGAAACAGTGAGGTGACAAACCATTAACCTTCGTGAATAGTTCAATTATTTCTTTAATTGTAATTGCTTACTTAGCATCCTGATTTCTTAATAGGAGATATTCTGTTGTGTTCTGTTTTTTAAAGAAAGTAAGGAAACAGCTCTAGGATGAACAGGCATGGATACCTACGGCTCTTTATTCTTATGATCTTTCCTTCTTTTACCTCTTAGTTTAGGTTTCTCAGTAAGCTTGACAGATACTTTTTGTTATATGTGCAGGTTTTCCCCAGGATTTTTAGAAAACACTATGCAAGACAGGAATTGTAGGCCTTAGCATGACCCAAGACCCACATCTTACCCATGTATATATATAATCTCTTTATCGTAAGTAAAGTTAGACCCATACTGTTTCAGCTTCAGCTTATGAAAGCATTAAAATGCTCCCCAGGCCATATGAATTTTAGTGCAAGTGTACTCACAAACACATACAGCTTCTTTTGCAGAACATCTCACACCCACAGTTTTGTCAGTATCCTGTATGACATCATCCATGATAGATACATAAAGCTACTAAGACAACTAAAGAAGGCGGCACCAGGAGCATTGCTTGAGGCTGTGCATTTACTAGCTCAAGCTTTTTGCTTGTTCGCTGAACTGGTACACCTTTCGTAGAATCACAGAATGGTTTGGGTTGGAAGGGACCTTAAAGATCTTCTAGTTCCCACCCCCCTGCCGTGGGCAGGGACACCTTCCTTTTATGGTTGATTTGTCTGGGCAACTACCTATGGAAGCTAAAAGAAACGGCAGGGGAAAAATATTGTGCTTTGTAGATGAATAGACAAAACACCTACTGTGTTGCCTACCAACAGAAAAGTAAACACGGCCGTATTTGCAAGCAGCCAGCCTGCATCCACCCCGAGGGCACAGTCCACACGTAGAGCTTGCACACTTGCTGCAGCAGTGGAGAGCTGAGCTAGGACCCTGGGGGACTGTAATGGTCTGCTCTCCAGCCTGTCCCCCCTCACCACAGGAAATGAAAATGTGAAAATTATCAGGGATTCCTGTTTTGTTTTGGTGTGGTGGGGGTTTCTTGTTTGTTTTATTTTGATTTGGGTTTTGTTTTTTTGGTATTTGGTTTGGGTTTGGGTTTTTTTCAGATGCTGTTCTCTCAGTAGCTGTTTTGTAGCTATTTCCAAAAGCTGTCTAGAGGAAATAAGCTCTGTCTTTACTTCCAGTACTTTTCCTTCTCTTCTTTCACACTGATAATTGCTTTTCATCTCTCAGCTATCCTCTAGACCGTCATATCGCCATTCCATCTTTGTTCTCCTGCCCTAATCTCAAATATTTTACAGGCTCCAGCCACCTATTCCACCACAACAGCTTTAACGTTTATTCTTTTCTTTCCTCCCCTGAATTTCAATTTACACAATTCTGTTCTCGATAATACATCATTATATATTAAGCAAACTCCCCTGATACTCATACATGTTTACATTACTTATCTTTTCAGAAAGTCTGTACATCATCTAAGGTGGTATTTCTCATTATTTTCAGAGCTGAATCTAATCTACGGCTATATTACTCTATTTTCTATTTTTGAAATCCTTGTTTGACTATGGTATGATACAGTCTCTAAATGACAGATTATTGCTTCTGCTAGGTAAAGGGATGAATATTTTGCCTTAATTCTAATGATTCTGATGGAGTGCTTGGTTGAGAAGAAGCCAGACTGATGAGGCCTCATTAAAAAAAAAAGATACCTGTAAAAAGGCTTCAGCAGCACCAGTAACTTCATTATTACCTTCGTTTCCTCTAGCTGAGCTAGGTTTAGATCCCCCCCAAATTACAAGGTGTTAAAACTATATATAAAGTTAAAATGCAACACAAGTACTGATATGGAAAGACTTGACACCTTCATAGATGACGGATTAAAGTTAAAACAATTTTTTTCTTAAACATGGGGAATGGGAAGCACATCAATTAGATTATTTCTTCATGATGAAAACCACGCATCTATGGCAGCGAGATACACCATTACCTGGGTACGTGACAGGGGCACTAATCGCTCTGTACACATCTGCTGTCAGTAAAGGAAGTAACCCGTTCTTCCTGCTTATTGCACTTCATCTATTCATCAAAAATCCAGACTGTAACATCCACTCCTTTGCTAATCAGATTCAGACCCTGGTGATGGGAGCTGGCATTACCCTTTCCACAACTAATTTCCATGCTAGTGAATGATGAAGTCCAAAGAAAGGTAATTCCAAAATTTTTGCCCCTCAGCCCTAGATTCCATCTGGAAAATGTGCCATCTGAGCTACATGGATTACCATTCTAGTCAATTCAAGTACTGATGATCTTAACTTTTATATCTAACTGGAAAAAGAAAATTTAGGATATGCTACAGAAACCACACACATCAAGTGATCAGAAACACTCTTTTAATGGTTGATATCTTAAGCGATTTCACATTTATAGTTGTCAGTGGTAATGTCATTCTCTGAGGAGAAAATAGATACAATTTTCCCTGGCACAAGGCTATGGGTTGGGGTATTTTTCCCGTCCTCTTTTCTTTTCATTTTGGATGTACAACAGGTTCTTGTGGGAAAACCACTATAACCTAATAAAGCTCATGGTGATAAAATGCTAAAAGGCAACTCAGGGAGGAGAATGACAAAATGTATTTGCATAGTTTGCACTTCAGGTTTTATTTAATTTAGGAAGAAAGGCCTGCGAGGCTTACGGCATTGTCAAAAACTGTAAATATAAAGGTCCCTTTGGTATTTCTTAAAGTGCTAAATAAAAGGTCCTTTGGATTCAGAGTTAAAGCCAGCCTAATGAAGTCACTCTTCATAGTCGTTTGAGTTGATCTCTATACTACTACTACTACTACTATACTACCTTGAAAAGGGTTTCAGTTACTTCATTGGAAGAAACATCTCACTCAGCTCTGGACTTCCCAGATTGCATTCAACTGCAACCACACAAGACTTTTGTGGCAAATTCTAAAATAAATATACACACAAAATAATAATTTTTGCCATTTGGTAGAAAGTCCCAAGTGCTTACAAAAAGCAGTAGATTACCACCAATGACTTCTTCCAGATTTATATATCTAATGTGTAAAAGTATTACATCCATATAAAATACACGTGAAATAGTCCATTCAGTGTTTTCTCCTACTTTGATTGATCCAAGTATCTCACTTCAATATATCTTCAGAGTTCTCTAGAATATGCTTGTGATTCAATCATCACATTATCTAAATGCTTTCTAGAACAAACAGATTAACATGGATGCTATCCGGATGAGACATGGGATTCCTAGACTCAGTAAAAATAACTGTTCATCAAAGAAGAAACAGAGTAAAACAGCTCCAGAAGGAATCACTCAGAATAGCCTTTGCCAAAAAATAAAATGTTAAGGGTGTTTACCTCAGGTGTGGAAGCCTCTGTTACGGTGCCCGGGGTGCTGCAAGACACAGCCCGGCCGCTCCCTGCCAGCCCAGCCAAGCCCAGACCAGCCCCAGGAGCCACGGGGCGCCCTGGCTCCCCAGTGCCCATCCCGCAGAGAGCGGGGCAGGCCAGGACGGGGGGGTCAGTAGGTGCGGGCGAGAGCCCGCACTGCCGGACAAGCCCATGGTGATGAGGCAGGTCCAGCGAGAGCAGCCAGGGTCAGCCAGAGGCCAGGGATGGCCAGGCCAGGCGGAGCCAGTCCAGGCAGCGGCCCAGCTGCGAGGCAAGGGGAAGGGGAGCGCCGGCGGGGCCGAGCACCGCAGCCTCGGCCCAGAGCAGCCCCAGGCGTCAGTCAGCGTGGGCCCAGGGCCCCCCGCAGCGCTGCCTCACCCCAAGGCCACCACCAGGCAGGGGGGCAGCTCGGGGCTGCGCTGGCCCTGCGCCCCACTGCCAGGTCCCCAGGAGCGATGGGGGGGTGTGCTCGGGGCCCTGGCACTACATCATCTGGACATCTTACACCTATACGAGTACTGCGCCTATTAGACTACTTGGGGAAAGAGATTTCCCTCCTCCACAGGCCCAACTCACTCCCCCCCATACACATTTTGAAAAACCCTGAAGAGAAATAAAATTCAAACTTTTAAAAAGTGCTTTGGGATATTAAGCTAATTACCTACTCAGAGCTGGGTAAACACACAGATCAGGCAACAACGCTGCCATCTACCCTCATCACAGTGAGAAACTAGCCATAGGGGAGAATGGAAAATGTACCACTGAAGACGAGGATACCTCAAGCCATCAATAAAAGATCTTCAAACACACACACACATTATCTTTGCACCTGGTAATAACAGCATACATGAATTAATATACAGGTGGGGATGCATAAGGCAATCTTAGGAGTCAATCTGCAATCGTGCCCAATTTACAAATAATGTTTTATTAAGAATATTTTAAATCCTTCAGATAGGAAAATTACTCCTACTGGGGAAATTCAGCCCCTGAAACTGAGTTTTACCCTCAGTTCACATAATGAATTAGTAAAAAAAGGTACAGATCCCCTACCAGTTCCATTTGATCAGAGAAAGCCCATCACTTATCCTTCTATGCATTCACAGAGTTTAGATATTCTCTCCTTTTCCTCTTCGCTATAGCCCTGACAGTTCTTACTTTCAAAAGAATAACTGAAGAATCCTTCTAGGAAATTAAGTAACCTAAACTTGGAGGGTTCTCATGTCACAGAATTTTTACCCTCATACAGCCTGTTAGATTCACCTTCTTCCTTTTCAGTTTGACACTATCAACATGGATACCAACTAGACAGTCATGGATTTTGTCAGCATCATAAAATGATTGCAGTTACTGTCTAAATATAATTCTCTTCTCTTGCCTATACAAAAGTATGAACAGTCATACTGTGCACGGTTAAGTAGCTTACCTGACCCTGTCACAGTGGGAAGAGTACCAAGCAAAAAGACACTACATTCTATGCATTAAGCAGACCAAGCAAGGTTATAGCCAGCGTTAGGTTAGGCTGGCAGTACAAGCCATCCACAGTGATGTTGTGCTATATCTTTCCAGCAGTTTCAAGTATTGTTCTCTCAGTTTTTGGTCCATAGCTCAGATCACAGCTTGTTACCCTCAGGTCTTGTTTGCGCTGGCTTGCCACACTCAGACCATTTGCCTTGGTCTCAGCTCTTGGCCAAGGCATGGCTGCCATACATGTCACTTGGCATATTAGATTTACAGTAATGAAATTTATAGTAATAAAGAATGCATTTTTCAAACAGCAATCGCCATTTGGTATTTTAATACAAGCTGTTTTCTTTCACCTTGTCACATAAGCTATTGGTATTTGTTTCCACTTTTTATCCCAATACATGAAAGGTTAGTTTTCACAGACTTTGTGCAAGCTAGGATTCCTGTTAGCTGTAGTGTTTGTTGCAGTGAATAACCCCGTTAGCACTTGCGGACTTGATCTATAACTCCTTGAAGGGTGCTTCCAGGGCAAGAATCGGAGCAACACAGTAACTATGACTAAGAGCTACCTGCCCACTCAGGACAATCTCCAGACCACCAGAGGATCGTTCCTTATAGACGTATTACTTCAAATAGTGGATTTTCAAGTTATTATGGCCAAGTGAGTTTAAATACTGGCCGGACTTTCTGCTGTTAGAAATATGGAAGAAAATTTTCCAACTCCTCAGTGACAGGTAAACCAAAATGCTATATAGAATATAACCTGAACACAGAGAGAAGAGTGATGATTTTCAGGGTAACAGGTTGTTCTGGAACCATACAGGGCAGCAGATCACAAAACAACAGGAAAACCACAAAACTAATTTTTTTTTTTTCAGATTTGGCCTCAGATGCTGAGCTAGAGGCCCAACTTGACTGAATGTTACTCTGTGTGCTCAATGTACGCAGAACACTTCATACAATATAGCATGCCAGCTTTCCTGAATGATGCCCAAACTTCTAACTTAAGCATTAATGTTTTGCACTAAAGGCGCTAATGCTTAGCACATTTTGACATTGGTTTTATTTGGAAAATGCTAGATTGCATTAATATTCCAACTGACTCCTTTTCTTGTACGTATCCCCAAAGTATTATTACACAAAGGCAGAGACCAAAAATGAAGTGAAACAAGAAGTGGCTGCTAGCTCTCTACTAGCAACACATTTCTTTGCTCCATAGATAAAAAAGTTAAGTGCCCTTTGGTGCAGCTGTCAGGTGGGTCTAAATCCTGTGTTAAAATATCTAATTTATCATTGGAGATAAGTACTTCAGGAGTAAGGATGCTTGTTTACAAGTGGAAAGTTCTTTTAGAGGCATTTCTGTATACAATATGCTTTTCAGCTAAGCAATGAATAAATTCTACTTCACAAAACTTTCTTCTGTTTCAGATAAATTTCAAAAGCCTAGCCGAGGTCTGTCCTTCATTCTGGCAACTCACTTTAAAAGCATTTTTTTATTGTTACCAAAACATTTTGATAAGGGCTCTTTTCCTTCAGTGCTCATTTGAAGTAGCTTTTTGTGCTAAGTGAAAATCTGTTACTGTTGTTTCACTTGAGACTTGTAGAGGTTTCATTTTGGCTGTAAGAGACAATGAAAAGCTGATGCTGATTTATTTTTTTTTAAATCTGTGAAAAACAGACATAGATGCATTCTCTAATCTCCTTTATTTGCCAAAGGAGAAAAAAAAAAAAAAATGAATGATTCACAGCATCCAACATCACGGACTATAAGCCATGAAGGTAAGTGGCTCTGTAGATCAGAAACTAGAGCTGCAAGTCCCAAAATGTGCTGCATAATTTTACAACTCATGTTCTAATCTTAACATTCTCATTTGTCTTCTGATGATATTGCCTAAGGGAACATTCCAGCTACTAAAAATAAATGTAATAAACAGAAGTGTAATAAACTGAGAAAATTGCACCCTTGAGCTTTGGAGTTTTATACCCTAGAACCATGCAGTCAACAATTTCAGCTAACATGTTGTGCAATATGCTTTGATCAGCTTACAGTACCTGCTCTCTCAAACACAGCATAGGCATGATACCATCCTGATGAGCAAATCAATACTTGAGTGATGACCAAACAAATAACCCATTTTGTTTTGCATGTCCAAGCTGCTTTCAGATATGTAGTTTAATTATTTAAATATTTAACTATCTAATGAAGATCAGTATCTGCACTACTTACCCTTTAATTTCCAACAAAATGTTTTGCTGATTGTGTCATTGAGCATTTTAAGATTGTCTCACTTAGGTATTGGCTGTATCAGAGGAGCTTCAGAAGCAGTTTAGGACAAATTATTTGAAAGAGAAAAAGGAGGGACAAGAATCATTGTCCTCCTCCCTCTAAAAACATTTTAAAAGCCAAAACATACTGAACTGACACATCATGCAGTCTGAAGAATACCATTATTGCCTCCTCCGCAATGCTTTCAACTTCAGGAGACATCCTACCCTAACATTTAGTGATTGAAAACCTCCAAGCCATCCTTCCAAACTTAGTATTGAACATAACAGAAAGTACAACTATCTTCATTGTACCAAATTAGAAAGGATCCTCAATGATAATCTCACCAGTAAGAGTCTTATCTCTTTTGTAAAGATAAGACTCTTCAAAAACTCAGAATATGAAAGCATTATAAACAATTTTGAGATGTACTTGTCTGACCAAGTAGAGATGGCAGCTGTGTGCCAGTCAGAACAGCTACCAGACAACTGAAGAATTTTATGCTCTTCTGTCGCTTTAGGAAAGTATCTTTAATGTGTATCTTATCACAGATACTATACCATAAATATATACCACAGATAAATTTTTAATCAAAGTCTGCTTTTGTAGCACCAGAAAATTTGTGGTTGACAGTCATTGTGATGGTTAAGAACTACAACAGCCATTAGCAAGAGCAGTGCCCTTTATTATTTAAGACAATACTATACTGTCTATTAGAAACGCTGTACCAGGACCAAAGAGGTCTCAACTAAATTAATAGTCATATACTGCACTTCCAATAGAAAGGAAGAACAAGGTAAGTCCTGTCTGCAGAATACCCAGGGGCCTAACCACAAGAACCACTCTGCCAAGAGCAGGAAAATCATACCAAGTCCTTCCACCAACAAGTGACTACACTTTAAAGAGCTCTTCCCCAAAACTTCATAATGCTTCTACCAGGAGGACAAGCAAGATAAATGTTAGTATTTCTGTTACCCATAAGATTTCTGTTTCCCTTGTCCACCTCCCAGATCAGAATCTGGCACTAGCTAACACAGGCCTTATACATAGTAGTGATGCTGATGGGACTCTTTACAATAACTAGTTATCCAATAACTAGATCCAGGAACTACTTCTTGATGACACCCTCCAATCCTCAACAAGGATTGGCTAGCCAGCTTGGATACACTTGTGCAAGACCAGCAACTTGTGAAAATGGTACTTGGTCCTGGCTGTTCTCACATCTGACGTGGTAAGCCACATCCTATCTCCGTAGTAAAGCATTCCTTAAGGTAGTCAGACTCAACACACAGAGAATAGATTCAACACAGAAAGCAGCCAAAAGCATGACAGTAAGCAATGATCTGCCTTTAGTCCCTACTTGTCCCTTTCTCTAGTACTTGCAATTTGTCTCCTGCTGGTGACCCAGTGCTCACAAAAAAACTGCATGAAAAACCTGTTCCACAAGACAAGTCACTATTTTTAACAAAATGGATATTTTAAAAGACTATTTACAAGTCAGCTATCAGTTTTGATTTGCAGCCAAGTTTCCAAAGGTAGAACATCTTCTGAGTCCTTTGTTTTCAGTCAAATTCTAAGCCTGCTAATAGAGCCTCACTTAATTTCCATGGCTACTTTAAGAACTGAAACTGGAGAGGCTTCTCCCACTCTTTCTTTTCTGCTTATGCATCATCCAAAAGAGGACATCATTTAAATCTGAAGGATGGTTTCATAATATTAAAACCAGGCCCCAGAAGGGTGCCTGTACTTCAAACTCTTTGGTTCCTCACTCTCCATTTGACCATCAGGTCACAAAGCCCGATGAGCCAGCTTTCAGAAACAGTAGTTCTCCTGTCATTCCTCATCACGTCTGCATCCAGAAAGATCACCAGGGCGCAGCAAGGGTTAGCTGCTCCCTAAGTGACAAGGAGACAGGACCCAAGTGCAATAAAAAGATCAGCGGGGCAGCAGCCCCTCAGAGAGGGAGAAGATCCAGAACTCATGACCAGGTTCAACCAAAAGTGCAGATCGCCAGGAAACTTCATAGCAATAAGGCGGGTCTAAGATGAAGTCAGGAAAGCAATCTGCAGGTCAGGAGCAGTTAAGGGTAAAATCAGGGCAAGGTACTGTCCAGAGGTCACTGAGCAGGTTCAGAAGGACAAGACAGATCAAGCTAAGAAGTCAGTCCAAGGATTAGGGCCCATATCAACAGGGTCCATGTCTAGGCATAGACATGGCTGAGCTAGCTAGCAACCAACACTCCTACAGTGTAGCTCAGGCAGGGACTGAAGACTCAGGGCTGAGCTTAAATGGAGCCCTTAGGCCTATGGGCATGGATGTGGATGGAGACCCCAGGTGAGACTGGTCAGGGCCATTAGAGCTATTAGTGCACTCAAGGTCCTGACATGGATGTTCTTGGCCACCTGCCCATGATTTGGAGATAACCTAACGATCTGCAGTAATTACACAGATATTCTGCCAATGCCAAAGTGATATGCCAGTCTAGGTAACACTCACTGGGAGAGGTTCCCTGGACTTTCTTGAAACAGCAGTGAAGATACAGATACACTTTTACTTCTCTTTACCACTCAAAGAAGAACACAATCAGGGCAATATTCAATTAAATCCAAAAGTGGGGGTTTTTTTAGAAAAGCTTTTTTTTTTTTTAAATTTAAAACATAAAGCACCTTTAATCTATGGTTCTAGCTGTGCTAAGATAGCAGAGAAAACAGGAGCTTAGTAGAATTCAGATAAGCATTAGACTTAATAGGCTTAATGAGAACATGTGAAATAGAATAATTTTTGAGATACAAATCCTCAAGCTCCAAGGCATATGTGAACCAGGAAATGAGAGAAGCTAAAAAGTTCATTCCATTATGAGCTACTTTTCAGAATAGGCGCAATCAGAAATGAGCACTTGATCACAGGTTTGATCCAATGTGAAATCTTGCCTTTATTTATTTACTTTTATTATGGCTTTACTTACATATAAGCTATCAGGACAAATTCTGACCTAAAAATGTATGTATAGCTCTTTTGATTTTTCTACATTAACCAGAAATCAGTTCATCTTATGCACCTACATAGTTTCGTGCATTGTGTATATTAAAAGGAAATATTTTATAGATAATACAAGAGTGCAGAAAAGTTGCTGCCTAAGTTTAGAAATCAAAAAGTATAACAGGGCACAGACAATTCTGTGCACCGCAGAACATTAATGCAATTGAAGACAAAGCTTGAGCCTTGGAAACAGAAATAAGAATTCTTGGTTTCTTGTTGGAAGAGACACTTGTAGTTCATAACCTGTAGAGGAAGATTCATTGCGGAACCAGGACAGATCTTCTTTACTGGTCCCTATTGCTTACCCCAGGATCTCTCAAAACATTTTGTGAACCAAATGAAGCCTCACAGCATTGCCCCTGAAATAAAACCCGACATTCTTATCCTTACTGATGGGTAAACTGAATGTCGTGGTTTAGGCCCAGCTGGCAACTAAGCACCACACGGCCCCTCGCTCACTCCTCCCTCCCAGTGGGATGGGGAGGAGAATCGGAAGAAAAAGGTAAAAACTCGTGGGTTGAGATAAGGACAGTTTAATAGGACAACACGAGGAGAGAAGAAGTAACAATCACGATAATACTAATAAAGGAATGTATAAAGTGAGCGATGCACAATGCAATTGCTCACCACCCAGAACCCGATGCTCAGGCTGTTCCTGAGGCGTGATCCCTCCTCCTCCCAGCCAGCTCCCCCAGTTCTATACTGAGCATGATGTCATATGGTATGGAATATCCCCTTGGCTAGTTGGAATCAGCTGTCCTGGCTGTGCCCCTTCCCAGCTTCTTGTGAAAATTAACTCTGTCCCAGACGAACCCAGGACACTGAAGCACTGTGAAGTGAAGGCGCTTGCTTGTGAAAGGCAATTGGCTGGAAAAGTTGTACAGTGGTAAGATTTTGCCTTGGATTTAGCATACCTGGATCCAAATTTCTCCTCAATATAGTTACCCAAGTTAAAGAGTAAAAGGTCAGTCAAAGTTCCCATCACATGTGTGCCAGGCAGTGGACTTTTAACCAGTAAAGCCCTGTGGGGACTGCTGTTGTTTATGAAAACACTAAGTATTGTTTTGATTATGTCAAAACTGAGACCATTAACATTTCTTTCACGCCTAAACCTGAGATGCACAGATGAGGTATTTTCTTCAGTGTACCACTATGAGGCCCAAAATAGTAAGCATGCTGACCTAAGGAATACCTACAGAATTCAGGTCAAAAGAAAATACAATTGTATTCACCTGTTTCATGCTAAAGTTTGCCCAGAAGAGGAGCTTTGCCTCTTTATTAACCTTTACTTGCCATGTAGGAGGTTTGGGTTGGTACCTCTTCTTCCTCTTTTCAGAAAAACCAAAGAGCCCTCTTCAGTTTGTAAAAGGGACAACTTATTTCCAACATAAACTGTTCTCATACTGGAGGGCTTTTAGAGTTACCCTGTCATACTTAACTCTCATCATAACTATGGATACTTTCCAGGTAGTGCATACATATAAACCCTACAGTTCAGATGCCTAACTTGGTTGCTAGTCCAAGAGTCAGGAATTTCCCTTTGTGGATCTAGTGTCCAGCCTGTGTCTTATTTCCTCATTTGTGCAATAGCGTTAATAGCACCTTTCTAGTTCAAAGTATAATAAATATGTTAAAGATTGTGAGGGACGCAGATATTAGAGAAATTAGGGCAGATGATAAATCAGGGTTGGATTAGGATTCAGCAAAGCACATGTAGACTCCCAATGATCAACTTTCAACCATTATATCTTACTGTCCCCTGTCCACCTACAAAACAGAAAAGATTCTAATTTTCACGAGGGGGGTTAAGATCAGGGAATCATGAAATGCTCAACCTTAGGAAGCTACCATGTGCCTGGACTGGGCTGCAAAATGCCGTAGCAAAGTGGTGTTGATCTTGTGGTGACTTCAGCAACAGCCTATATGGTTGGACTTTTAATCAGCTCCTTGACTCATTGCACGATCCAGACCCTTGCAGAAATCGACCTCATACTTTCCTGGCACACCTCCCATAAACCGTTGAAATAGTCAGTTCTGAAGAAACGGCATTAGATTATTATTTAGGTTTCCATACTTGGAGTTAAGCTTTCTCAGAGCCAGCCTCTTAAGTATAAGAAACAAGAAGTCTATGTTTTTGCAAGGCGTCTGCACAAAGTACCCCTCAATGGCCTGCCAGCCTCCACACTAAACTGACAGTCTTATCTGTGTAAATAGAGAAGCAGGAAGTGCAAGGAGACAGATGGGTGAATATTAATTAATGATTATAAGGCTGGGGAAAAGAAGTAATTTGAAATTTCTAAACCCCACTTCCCAAACAACTTTGTCTTACTTACATTATCATGTAATGCTAGCAGACAGAATGTACTAAATGCATAAGGAGCTACAAGCTTTACGTTAAGTATTTCTTGAAAGATAAGCACGGAGAGATGCACAGCTAAGACTATTCCAGTTCAGCGCCTCCAGACACTGGAAGAGGGCAAAAATAATTTCTTACATGGTAGAAACCTGTTATAACCAGAAAACTATGTTATTTAATCTTGCTATTAGGTGGAGATCCCAACCAAAACTCACCAAAAAGAAAAACTGTAAAGCTATTACTGAAAATCAGATTTGATTCCTGATTAGCTACCACAAAGGTAGCTACAAATAGTAAAGGCTAGGATGTCAATGTAAAGTCTTATTGTCCATGGTTTCTGAAATGCAAACCACATTGTATAGTATCTTTATGGCAAACAGTTACGATTACTGTGAAGCTCTTTTTCACTGCCAGATTAAGCACAGCACAGCAGCTGTGATGCTGAATGTACTCCATACATTATCTCAGAACACAGCTGCTTCAAGATCAGGTACAACCAAACATTACATCTGCTTTAGTTCTGAAAACTGGCGTATGTCCCCCCTGAACATGGCTAGCATGTTATTGAACATATAGTGCTAGGAATGTGGCTGCGTTTTCTTTACCAAGTCAGTACATGCGCTGATTGACTGACTACGTTAATTATGTCCATATACAGCACCTACTGTGCTAATATGTGCACTAGATATTGGCACATTCATGTTTTGCTGATACGACTGCATTCTGGTACATTTTTTTTTTTAAAACCTTCATTAAATACCTTCTTACCATACTTCAGTATGAAAAGGGCAGCTTTTGCATGATTTGAAAATGACGGCAGTATAAGTCAGATGAAAGAACACCCTTGAAATGAGAATACATTTTCACTACTTTCAGGCTTCATTTCCTTTTTAGGTAGGAAGAATAGGACCTAAAACTGTGTAACTGGATAAAAAAAAGTTATGTCACTGATATGCAAGAGGATGCTATTTTATTCACACCCAGTAGCAACTCAGTGGACCTGTTCACATGTAGATGAGTAAAGTCTAAATTTCTATTAATTTTACTCTGAATTCATTCACAGTGTGCCTGGTAATGACTCTGAAAAGCTGAGAAAAATATATTAACAGCTGTAGAAACATTTGCAGATAATTTTTGAATTATAGTTTTTTGAATACGAACAAAAATGCCTTCTGTTAATTAGCATACACTTATGTAGCATCTTTCTTGTGGAGAGATCCCGAAGTACTATATACAAATCCATTCATAAACAGAAGGAAGGCAGCCACAACTGGGACAAAACACACAAGATCGTTAAGGGGGCGCACCACTTCCACTGAGCAGACCTACCATCGCTTCTAATAAAGGTAGGATCAAACCTTAAAAAAAAAACAACCCAAAAAACAGGGAAAAAAAAGGAGAAAAAAAGGAAAAAGGAAAAAGAAAGAAGAAAAGAAAAAAGGAAAAAAAAAGGAGAAGGCGGAGAAAAACAAGGAGGAGGAGGAGGAGGAAAAGAAAAAAGCTTACATAATATTTTATCTAGGTAGATCCTTAACCTCAGGGAAACTGCTAGAATTTTTCTGAAGGTGCAGTAACCATTTAGAAAATTGGAATTCTATCTGTATGTCATGATTACTGCTCCTGACAAAAAATTGCTGGGCAAGTTTTTAGAAATACTTTCTTAATTAGCTTCCTTCCTTTCCATTATAACCATCACTTTTTCATTACACTAAAATTGTAACCTCCCTTAAAAAGAATAGGGAATTGTTTTATCTTGCAAGAATGTACAGAGAAATAAAAGCTATATTTGTGTGTGTATGCATTCATGCCTGGTACATGCACATAACCTTTAGGCTTATACTCAGATTCAACTAGTAAAAAAAAAAAAAACAGGAAAAAATAATTCAGACATTAATTCTGTTGAATTGAATTGAATTGAGTTGAAGCACAATAGATTTCCTGAAATCTCAGGAAAGTCTTTATTGCAGTGGAAAACATTATCAAGCTTCATCCACCATTTTAGTCAAGCAGCAGATGAGGCAGAGCTCCGAGACAAACTGCGCATCTTCCCATTCGAATGCAGCAGCGTCTCTCCCCAGCACACCTGGGAGAACACGCAGAAGTCTGCACCCGGGAAACATGGGCCCTGAGAAGACTCACAAAAAGGTTCAGATGTGCCTTCTTGAAAGTTCATTGACCTGAAGGTGATTTCATGAAACAGTTTCAATTTCAGTCTACAGAGGTTCCCAAGCACAAAATGATGAGAGAAGTCTAAATGATGAACCAACAAATGCCACTGGTTTAAACACCCAGTTTTTCCTGAGTTCTACGCCCATGGATGCTGGTTTACAGTATAAAATTTCAGACAGAAATGACAGTTTAAGGAAAGAGGAATAGATTTTGTAAACATATTCTAACACTAAGCATCTCTAGCCTTTAAAACACATAAGACTTTTACTCATCCAGATAAAATACTAACTTCTTGCGTACTATTTCTTGCCTTAGATTCCCTACTGGCCTTTAGCTATCTACAGTACTGTGGTAGCCATCCTTACTTCATTCACACATTCTCAGACCAAGAAGTCTTCTCTAACCTGTGTAGTCTTCATTTTTAGCTGTATTTAATCCTACTCTCAACACACCTTCTTCCCTCCCTTTTGTTTCTTCATTTTTTCCTTTTGGCTAGCTCAGCAAACTTTCTCTGGTGGACTTCTAGATTTACATCAACGACTCCACCTCTCCATTTTTTGGAAGACTCTCTTACCCCTTAAAACAGTAATCCTCTGCACTTAGGCTGGATAAAAATAGTTGGGCCATGCCATTGTTCCATTTAGGCAAGAGCTCTTTGGGTTTCGAAAGTCTTCAATGGTCCTCCAATCTCCAGACTATATAAGCCTGTTTTCTGTCTCCTGAATACAAGACATAAGGGGCAAGAAAATGGCAACGTAATAATAGTGGCTTGAACATGGAGTTTCAGAGAGAATTCAGAGTCTGTTCACAGATTGATTCCCAAGTCTATATCTCAATATAGAAAAAGGACGATGGAGACAAAAAAATTACTATATCCTTTGTACTTTTGCTTTATATACAGAAAAAAAGCCGAGACAATTAATTTCAGACTTTTGAAAGCTGTTGTACTTACTATAAAGGTTACATGGTAGGGCTCATTTACACTTTATTAAATTTCAAGCCCCTCAGAAGATAATAGCCAAGTTATATACCCTCCCCAGATGAGCTAGTTGGTGGTATAATGGAATCAAATATCACTCACTCCAGGAGCACTAGCAGAGTCAGGTTTTCATGTGAACTGTTTCTTCTAATAATGTAGAGAAGACAGAGATCTTGCATAGTGGGCAGAAAAACTAGAGAGAAGAGTGGAGGTGGTAAAGCAAAAGTGTTAGAGAGAAGAGTAAATTCCAAATTGCTATTCATTCACTGGAGTACAAAGGCAGCTGACCTAGTATCAGGAAGATTATCAGGTGTTTATCTATCTGAAATGTTATAAATAACACATAAAAGAAGGTTTTGCATATGCCTCAGAAGACACTACAGCCAAATTGATCCCCTAGAAGCCATAGCACCTGTGAGTATAAATCACAGGATGCCCAGTGAGGCTGGGATTTGAAATTGAGCTGGAACAGGTCAGAAAAGAACAGTCTAGTTTGCTCTGAGCTGTATTAATCTGCATGAGTAGCATGAGGGAAGAGGAGGAAAGGTGAATGAAAAAGGATTCAGAAAAAAAATAAAATCAAGACCAAGTGTTAGAGTTTAACCCCAAAGTGCTGGAATTGGGGGTTAATCCAAACCACTTTTCCCTCTATATTCTCTGATAATGAACTTCAAAGAGAACTTTGTTTAACAATAGTGTTATACCCTTTATAACAATTGAATCTGGGTGCTTATTTTAAGCCTTCCATTCAGATTGCTCACTATATGATTAACCGAGAAGCCAGAGAATGAGAGCTTGTCATTTGATGAGATAGCTGGGCATGAGAACTCCTGGATCGTGTTTCACCATTTATCACAAGTGCTGGACAATCACATATGTAAATTTATAAAAGAGAACACAAAACATAATTTGGGAGTATCCAGAATTATCCCATAGCCATGTATAGTTTAAGGATTATGTCTGATATCTCTCAGATACATTTGTTAGACTAACACAGGTAAAGCTGAAAAATAAGAGCATACACTGCTAACAGGCTTTTAAAGCCAAATTTATTCATAGCTAGAAAATACTAGAAAGTCCTCAGCTGAAAGCTGCAACGAGGAAACAAATAGTTATTTTCTATCAAATATCCCCAAAGATGCTGAGCCTGCAGATTCCAGTATTGGCGTAACTTGGGGGGGTGGCTTTTAGAACGGATTGTGCCATTGGCTTTCTCATTACAGAGGCAATCTAAAGAACCACTGTCATCTAGAAAGAGCAGGAAATTTTGAGCCTTTAAGCATTCCACTTTGTTCCAGCCCAGAGGTGAATGCATATTTGAAGGTAAAATAATAAGTGTTGTACACATAGCCCTTAGGTACCCTCAAGGAATAAAAGGTTCTATATGAAAAGTAAGGGATTATTTTGCTTCTCTGAAATGAGCTAAGAAAGATAATGGCTGGTCCGATTTAGAAAATGAGATGCGAACAATTGAGAGAGGCTTTGGATCATGTGAGTTCTAATGCTTCTGCTATTACATCCTTTTATGATTGAAGCACTACTGTTTGATGAAGCATTTTCTCCTAAATGACACTATTGAACACATTAATGAAGCAGAAGACCTAGTGAGTTAAATTAACATTTTTAACTTTCAAAACTTATCCTGATAAATATTAGTTAGGACACAGAAAGTATAATAGCTAACACTAGAGAATCCAGGAAAACACAATATATAGTGGTTGTCAACTGTGAGACAAAGAAACATCGGGAAAATATCTCTTTGTTCATGACCAGTTAATTTGCATTATGGCAAATTTTAGTTACTTCTCCATTCCAAACATCAGCTGTCTCAGCCTGCTGAGCCTGAGTGGGAGGGTTGGTCCTGAGCAAGCTCTTATTTATCTAAAACTGTTATAATAAAAGGTTTTTAAAGCCTCTGTTCTCCAAAAAAAGAAAAAAAAGCACTATTAAGTTTAGTTCTAAAAATAAACACAGGTTTATTTTAAAATTCAAAATTGAAATAAATAGTTAAAACATGTTTCAGAAAACCTATTGTGGATTGTCTTTGGCTTTACAGGTAAGAAAAAACTTTGGGAATTTTATTTTTTGTCCCAATTTAAAATAAGGAACTATGTTAAAATTTTGAAAATTATTGTAAAATGGAAGAATAGCATTCTTTAAATGCATTTTGTTTGCCTGGCATTCTTATGAGCACCTGATTAAATTCCTATACAGATTTTTAATTATAATTAACTTTCATTCTCTTAATGGCCACTTGTTTATTTAATGCATTAAATAATCTCTTTTTTTACCAACATTTATTTTATACGTCTGGTGTTGCACCTCATCCAAAATACCTCTAAAGACTAAAAACACATATGAATTTGTTAAAGAGTTGACTGAAGTTAATGTCCTCACATTCTAAACGCAACCCAAACAATTGCCACTTCAAAACCATAAATGAAAATAACCACCACTAATAAATGACTGAAATCAGTATTTATTTGCCCAGCTACTGGTGTAACACCTAATCTCCTTTAATAGTAGATGCTACAAAAACCACAAACACCTAGGCAATCATAATGCCTGCTGCATAGCACTGTCAATTTAAGACCACAGTAAAACAGAGCAGGACGACACATTCATATACATACATTCACATGTATAATTTTTACAATTCTATGCATATACAAATACATGCTATGTTTTAAATACATTGGATAGATCTGTTGCCACCACTATAAAACTTTTGTTTTGTTTTTTCCCAGGAAAATTCAAATAATCTGATATTCAAGCCTAGAGATTATAGTGAGCCAACCAATCACTATTTTAATACAGAGATATCCACCTTACCTTTGTTATATTTCAAAATGTTCTCCCATTATACTTTGAAGCTAAAAGCTAAAGAGGGAATATATCATTTGATTGTGTCCTGGTTTCAGCTGGGACAGAGTTAATTGTCTTCCCAGTAGCTGGTACAGCACTGTGTTTTGGGTTGAGTATGAGAAGAATGTTGGTAACACTCGGATGTTTTCAGTTGGTGCTAAGCCGTGCTTATCCTAAGTCAAGAATTTTTCAGTTTCCCATGCTCTGCCAGCAAGGAGGTGCACAAGAAGCTGGGAGGGACCATGGCCAGGACAGCTGACCTGAACTAGTCAAAGGGATATTCCATACCATAGGACATCATGCCCAGTATATAAACTGGGGGGAGTTGGCTGGGAGGGGCCGATCGCTGCTCAGGAGCTGGCTGGGCATCGGTCAGCGGGTGGTGAGCACTTGCGTTGTGCATCACTTGCTTTTCTTGGGTTTTAGTTCTCTTTTTGTTACCTTCCTTTTCCTTATTACTATTACTATTATCATATTTTCTTTCAATTACTAAACTGTTCTTATCTCAACCCATGAGTTTTCACTTTTTTTCTGGTTCTCTCCCCCATCCCACCGGGGTGCAGGGGGAAGTGAGCGAGCAGCTGCGTGGTGCTTAGGTGCTGGCTGGGGTTAAACCACGACAGATTGCTTCTAAATTTTGAGGAGGATCTAATGGAGAGTTCAAACTAAAAACAAAAAACTATTTTACCTATAAAATTTTCTAGACCAGTTCTATATAATAAATCTCAGTCATACGAAATTGGGAAATCCTAGCAAATATCAATATATTTGATTCGTTGTGTGATTAGAGGATTGTCTTTTTTATTTATCTGCTGTTTTCTGAACTTTAGGTTGCACTTGGTGTACATCTGCATATTTTTACTCTACAGTCCTAATTACTAGGTGTTTCTAGCAGATGGGAGACTTACATTTACCCCCCATGACTGTGACACTAAGGAAAACCAATTAATACCGCAAGATTTTCAAGACTGAGATATTTCACAAGATACAGTATGACTGCCACAAAGCAAATCACTATCCTGACTAGACTAGATTTTGTGCAGCGTTATATCCCTGAAGTAGTGAAAAGCAAGCAAAAGCACATATGAGGTCAAAACCCCCATAAAGCGGATGCTACCGCACTGTCACCCCCCCACCCACCCTCCCGCATACACCAGTAAGCGTCACCCCGTGCTGCCACCCACTGCCCCACCGCAGTCTGCCCACTTCAGTACCTACACACCTGTGGCTCTTGACATCCTTTACAAACTTAGAGTAAACCCCTTTTTCACATGAAATGGGATGGAGATAAATGCTCTCCACTTTTTAAGTGAGCAATGAAATTAATAAATTGATGGTAAAATCCAAGAGCACCGCAGCCAAAATGATCACCGTCCGTTCACGCTGAAGCCCTCCACTCCCACATCTACTCAGCTTGACAAATTGCTTTCTCTGCTTAAGTAACCCACAGATTTAATTTTGGCTGGAACATTCAGTTAACATTCAAGTCCTTCACTCACCTACCCATCCCTTCCTGAGTACAAGATTACCATTCTTTGTTTCAAGACTAACTTCTTATTTGAAGCTTGTCTGAGCATACTACTTAAATGTTAGGTCCATTGTCCACTTAAGGGTACTGCAACTCTAACAAAAGCTACGACATCTTCCAGCTGCGGTATGGTGCAAGGATCTGATACACAGCTCTTACCCCAGGCCATTCTCACTCCTTACATGACCCTACCAGAGCCTCTCGGAGACACTTCGAAGTCAAACCAGCTGCTGCCTCTTACAATTACAGAACCCTAAGAAATCACAGCCTAAGGTGGATCCTGACAATGTACATTGTATTTCTTTTGTGAAATAACAATAACCTGCTGTTATGTTATTGCCAGCACTTCTGAGTTGCCAGGCATGGGCTTTATCAAGAGCTTTATAATTTCCTACTTGCCTATTATACGGGTCTTTTCCCTTAGAGCAGGAAGAATTCCCAGGGGAAAGGGAAACTCGGTGCTGATACACGAATAAGATTGAAAACTATGAACACCTAGACTATGCAATTATAGAAGCACAAGACTTTGCACGTACAAGCAGGTGTTAACTGTTTGCATACACAAATTCTAAATAAGAGCCCCACGAGCACAATTACTATCTGCTTTGTCTACTGGGATGAGTGGGTCCTGGGAACACACGTGAAGAGACACAGATGTTCTGAAAGTGCAATAGCTTCTCTGAAGCTTTACAGTTTTTCACCTGTCTTTGTTAACGGTGCTTGAAAGTAAATTTCTGACGTATCATCAAAGTTCTTCCTTTCAGTTTGGCCCTTTATACTGGGCTCACACAATTACCATTTTAATTTGTACAAACGAAATGGAGAGAATATATTGTGTCTTTATCCAATTACCTTTCTCCCAGTGAAGAATTAATATTGTAGAAACTTCCTTCAGCAGCTTCTAAGTCCACATATGCTGAGAAACCAAACCTACACTGGAAAAAGAAGGGCTTTTTTGACAAAACTATTTCTCAGTGATTTCTGTGAATCTTTGCTAAGGTGGTTTGGCCATGCCTGTGACAAGCAGCAAGAGACAAAATTCCATATCTATAATGTGCCACAGAAGGAGAACAGAAGAGATCAAAGAAGACTGTAGTATAGTACATATCCTATATAAGAATGAAAGCAAGGAATTCCTTAAATACAATTTCCAGATCCCCCTAGAAAATGGAACTATACCACCCCATTACAGGGAATGAAGAGAAGCAAAAAAAACCCACCACAATTTAAAAAAAGACAGAACAAAAAAAGACAGCTGTAACTTGAACCGAGGACATTAAATTTCCTTCTGATCTTAAATATGGAGAGAAATTTAAACCTGAAAATATGAGTAGGATACACCAACGAACCAGTCAGGAGAATTTCATTCCAGTGCAACTTGCTACCGTATTGTCTCCCCTTGGGTTTTAGTTCTAGTCATTTAAAAACTGAATTCTGCAACTGTGGAAGAGAAAGAGGAGGAGAAAAGAACCTCCTGGGCCTCAGAAAATGACCAGAAAAGATTTGAAGTTTAAGATTAACACAAATAAAAGTGCAAATTAGAGGCTGCCATATGTTTATAGAAAATCACTTCATCTCCTCTCAGTTTCAGCTGGACTACACCACAATGGCCATGTCTTCTCATGTTCTTTGAACTGCACTATATCTCTCCCTACTCTGAGCATGTTCCAAATCACATTAGTTCTTCTTAGAATAGTATCCGATTCATCACACTACCTAGTACTTATTAAACAATGGCACTAATACACATCTAAGGCTGCTAATAATACTCACTTAATGCCTTCTAGAACCTCCTTTGTCATTTCCCTGATACCTAACACTGTCAGCAGATAGTCGTTCTCCAACAGACCAATACATTCAGATTCCCTCCTTCTCCCACCACCTCCTACTGTTAAGTCCCCAGGTGATACCTGCGTTCCTAGCAGAGGTCCCTTCATGCCAGACTTTACTACTGGATTTCAATCTAGAGCAATTATTCAGGACAAGATCACCCCCTGGTTTTCGCTGTTGAATGATACAATCAGTCTGTGCCTAATGACAGCTCTCACACTTCTGAATACAGCCTTGTCCAAGAAATCATTTATCTTGTTTAAAAAGATATTAAGTCATATTTCTGCCTCCTGCTCTGAATCAGAAAAAAAAAGGAAAGTTTTATGTGATTATCATTATTTATCTGTCCTTTGATAACAAGTCATGACCTCATCCTTACTAGGACTACTTGTGCACCCATATATATGTATTCATATATACTTACACGTATTTAGAAAGGCCCACCACATCAATAAATACAGTCCTTAAAACTTGAAGGTGGAACACAGTATCTGTTTAACAACTTCCTATGAAACTTCAACAGAGTGCCTCCAGATGCTATTTTAAAATGGAAAATCCTGGTGAGGAAGACATGCTTTCTAGCATTACAATGCATTAGAAATTTAAACAATAAAAAATGAAATGCATAGAACATCTTCTAAACATCATAAAATATTGTTTACATGTTACTGTGTTTGTAAGCAATGTCTTTGTTGTCCTTTTAAGTATTTGGGGGATTTTTAGGAAGTCATCAAAATATTCTGTATCATTTACTGAATATTAGATCCAGCCACAGATTAGAAATGCCAATAAACGTTTTCATAACATTTCCAATAAAAATGAATGCAAAGAGTATATCTAGGGAAAATGCTGAAACAAAAACAAAATGCCAAAAGCAACAGTTCCTTTCAAAAGTGTTACTGGGATAAATGACCTTTTTCAATGAAAAAAATCCTTTCAGAAGCAATCAGCTCTACAAACTGTTTAACAGAAATACATTTAGAATGACGGTGAACTAATCAATCAGTCTGAGTGCACAGAAAAATGACATGCTACATGATTTTGACACAGATGACGTCGCTTCATGAGCAAAGTAACTCAATGTGCTTAATCCAGCAGAGGAGAATGGGGGACTGGCTGCTCTTCAGTCTGGCAAATGTCCAAACCAGGACTATATTCCTGTGACATTTATTGAAGAGTCACTGTTAGGAAGTTCTTCATTCAGAAGTACACATGCGTAAGAACCAAATTCCCACAACTGTTACATGCATGATCTGAAAAACCCATAGTTATTTTGTACCAGACTTACAGTGCGTCTCACATCCTCTCCTTACAAATCAGGTTCATAATACATAATTTTTTATTACTCTCAAGAGTCTTACCAAATGGAGTATGATGTTTGAATCAAAGTGGGGTGCTGAACCTGTGCCAAGGCAGGCAGCAAAAAAACTACTTTATCATTTCAGCACTTCAGCCTTCTATTATGATTGCATTGGCACCTTTCCTAATGTATAAGTGAGTTTAATTTGCAGCAGTGCTATACGGAAGGTGTGCTGTACGAACCTTGAATTTTAATGTAAAACATTCTGGATAATTTTCCACACAGTATATGGAAATTAGTGAAGTTCATGCACTTGGCTGCCTCTGTATCTGAAAATGCCACAGATCTACACGAAGACCTGAGCAATTCTGAAAATGAATGATTGTCACATGTGGACAGAAGACATTGCTAGTGAGCTAGTGACTTCAGGTATCAGAGGTGTTTGAATCTGCAGCAACCTGCAGCTTTTCTTTTCAAAGTCACCTAACACCCAATGCTCAAGAGAATAAATAGAGCATAAATTCAAATGCAAGATTCTTCCACCTTCCCTTACTTAATTCACCGTATTTCAACATACTAATCGCTGGGATATCAAGTCTTGTGGCCGATGGCTTAACTCTCACTTGCCTCTATTAGTCTCTGTATGACCTGTTTTAGCTTTGTCCCCTCCTCTTCTGGAGACTAGGAGGGTCTGCAGGAGTAAGAGAAAATTACTACTTCAAAAGTTGTCATACGATTACATGGTTGTAATCACCCTCATTTTACAATCTCCATACTCTTCTTCCTATCCCTCTGACCCCGTCACATTCTTCTTTACTTTGCCTGCTAGACGGCCTCACTCCTCTCCATCATAGTCATCACCTACATTACACCTATATTATAGCCTTATGAGGCAGAAAATATCGTAACACTTAAAATGCATACAGGACCAAACTTGATATCCTAGCACTCTAGCTCAGATCACCCTAAAGTTAAGAAGAGTTGTTAACAGGGCAGTTGATGTAAAGAACAGATAATTTGCAAGCCACTAGGAAGTTATGTAAAGCTAAATCTTATAGTAGCTTCTGTAATTAAGTGACTGCACTGCATCCCAGACCAACAACTTTCCTATTGGTTCAGTCTCCAGTTGCCCTGTCAACACAGCCCCTCTGCCCCCACCAGGTAGTTCTGCTATGCACTTCTTCCAAGCTGCCACACCAGCGGTTTTGCAAAACAGTTTATCTCCACAGTTTTTAACGGGTTGCGGCATTTAGGAAATGGATCCTGACAGTAGGCTGCGTGAAAGTATCACTGGTATCTACAGTTATATGTCCAGACATGGAAGATCAGTGGAGTAGCTAGTTTCATCACTCTTAGTTCCCAAGGTAAGGTTTTTTACTAGCAACCCCCAAAACCACAACTACGTGCATAGCAGAGGTATGTCTCTCCTGTAATTCTTTTCATCCTAAACAAAAGTCACTGCTGAAAGATGAATCAATTTGCATGGCAGACAACGGGTGTGATGCTTGAGCTGCCTTCTGGCCTGTTAAGATCCAGCCTGACGGAACAGTCTTATCATTTCACAAGCACATCTTTAAACATTTCATCAGCGAAGGAAAAAGATTTTTTTTTGTTGTTGTTTGGGGTTTTTTTTACTTCTTCTCCATGGAAGAACCAGCATTTTAACAAAAGAAGCCAGCAGGAAAAGGATGGTACTGAAATATGTGTGTATGTCTGTATTTAAAAGCAAGCAAATGATAGGTTATCAGCTTGGATATGCCACGCTTCATCTGATCATTTCTAGATGTGAGCAATGAAAACAGAGTTAATGTTCCATAGTGAAAGCAGAAGTGACAGTAATGCCCAGCAATGGACTTTTACACAAAGAACTCACTGGAAAAGCTCAAATGTCAAGTGTAACAGAAGTTTACATTACTTCAGGTTTTTGACTTTTGCCCCGTGCTTCCTTTTTTTTCTATCTATACAAAGAAACACAGTAACACAATTTACAATCTGGTTTTAGCACAGCACTTCCAGTTTTAGTAATAATCTCTACAGTGAATCAGCAGGATCCCCAATGTGTGTGAAAACTCCTTGAAGTTGGAGAAAGTAATTGTTATTCTGTCACCTTCATGGGCAGCGTGTGCCTCGAGGATGGACAGATCATAGCAGAGGCAAAATTCAATTGGACCTGACATTTGTTAATGCTACTTGCCTGAACTGGAAAGGAGGTAAATTCCAAAATAGTTTTTTAGCCTCTGCCTACTCCCTACTGGAACGGAATTGGTATTTAAAGCTTCCCTGCAGCAAAGACCCAAACGTTTCATAGGCATTACCCAGCCTCTCCCATCTGCCCTAATGCATTGTCTTTCTTTACCAGATGCATCAATGAATTTTAAAAAACTGGAAACTATAAACAACACGGTGGATCATAACACAGAAAATATATCTGGAAGCAAATGTTTTCAGAATGAAACTAGAAAAAAAAAACCCCAAACAAACCAGAAACGGGATTCTCCATAAGCTGAATTATACCCGTGTACCACACACAACTGTGTAACTGTGGCTAGGTCAGACTGTAAGATACAGCAGAATGTAATCGTTTGTTTATAAATTCCTATGACCTGTTAGAAATCATGGGCCTGATTTTCAGAGATACTGAGCCTGTCTCTTCCATTTAGTTTACCTGGAGATGTGTGTGCTCTGTCAACTCTCCTGGAAATCAAAAACTCAGTAACTTTACATGATATTAACGGCCAGATTCTCAGCCTTCAAAGGAGCTACACTGATTTATATCAGCTGAGACTATGTCTCTCATCTGTGTTTCTGGGTACTACAGCCTCTCTGCTTACACTAAAACAGTTAGAAGTAAGATAAATAAGAAAGAGATAAGATAGATAAACGAGATAAATTAGACAATAAGAAAAAAAATGATGTTATTTCCAAGCTCTGTCTTGACACAAGACTTTAAAAAGCTGGTGAAAAATAAAGTGAAGCAAACACAGGGTATTACTATATTATAAAGTATCTTGTTCTGGCAAGGACTTCTTTGCAAAGCTCAAACTGTAAATGTGCAGCATGTGTAAATCATTCTTTCATTTTATAGACAAGAACTAAAGTAAAAGGGCTGCCTTCTGACACATTTCAGGGCCTAGGACTATGACATAACCATTAAGTCATTTGTTTATAATGGAATGTAACATATAAAATCACTTTTCCTGAAAGATGACTATACTTATCATCGGGGCGGGGAGGAAGAAATCACTATGTTTGATAAATAAATTATATAACTCTAAATTCTTTTACCTATCAGAGCATCCCTGTGACACATGGCACTAGCGGCACACTACCAACTTCAGTTCGGTACGCACATCCATCTAAATGCCATCCAAGCACTTGAACTCTTGTTCCTATAAGCATGAACAGCCCTGAAGAGGTCAGAGGTAGCTCCTTTCTGTGCTCCCAGATGGAAGAAGTGGATGGGACTGGCAGTGCCTCCCTTTCCAAGGAAAGGGAAAAGAAAGAGCATTGCTTTTGCTTACAGCTTCCCCGTTAACTCGGGTATAATTAACTGGCTGAGGCCACTGTCTGCACCACACAACCTGAGACTTTGGAAGGGATTGTTTGGCAGACACCTAGGAGCGCTTCTAGGCAGTACTATTTGCTACCACGTACATGTCTGTGAAGAGAGGGGAGGTGCGGTTGACACTGACCCTCTGAGCTCACGTGGGACTCGGGCTGCCCACCTGCGGGGGAATGAGGTTGGGGGCCTCTGCCTTGTCCCACACCAATCCTTCCCACTCAGTACTCTGATGTGCATGGCACATCTGCCAAGATGATGAGGGCTGGCCACCACCGTAGAATGAAGTGCTGGAAAGTTCAGCGCTGGTATTTGCTGCTCTCTGTCACAGGACTGCTCCCGTAGGCTCCTTCCCACCCGCTCCTGAAGCGAGCGCTGCTGCCGCCTTTTTTTGCCCTTGGCAGGCTGCCACTGCCAACTCCTTCTTAACTCCGGCTTTCCAAACGTGGCTGACCGGACCGGACACAAGCCGGCTGTGTGACATTCAAACCCATTGCACTGAACTCCCCAGTTCCTTGATCTAGACACCCAGACGTGCAGACTGGCAGTGAACAGGATCAGCTAAATCAGCTACACTGCATCACGTAATTTATTACTCGAGTTCATGATACTGAAATACCAGATTTTCGAAGGTCACTGTTCATGTAAATCTTTGTAACGTTCAGCCAGTTTACCTAAGAAGAACGTTCTCTTGCCTCACAAGGCTTGATTATACATAGCAGTTTTTGCCTTTTGAGTTACATAGGTTATCGGTACTTAGTAGCTTTACTTTTTGGCCTATGGTCATTTGTCTCAGAACAATATAGCATGATGTGGCAACAACGCAGATTGTCCTTTGGATATCTACAGAGGCTTTCCAGCATCCAATAATAAGGTGACATGATCGAATCATTGCAAGAGACTATTAAGATGTGCAGTTTTGATGCAATGTACTTTGATCTCAAACTGACAGTTAGGGAAATTCCCCACAGTATCACAAGGGACACTATTCTGTACACATGACCATCTACAAAAGTCATTCCTCCATTTGTAAGAACTTTATACACCACCACCACCACCCCCCAAAAATAAGGCATTGAATTCTGGAAATATGAAGTTCCAGTTGTGTAGGTTGGAACTCTTAATCCCAGTTCAAATTTACTGTTCTCGTTTCTGGAAATGAGACAGACGCAGACACAAACTCTTGTCAAAGCTATGCCAGGAAAAGCTGTTTCTCCCGCACTTCAGAACATGAGTATGCTTGTGTATTGGTGTAAGATTTGTTTTCGTTGGTCAGACATTCATTTATTCCACTAGATTGGTTCTGCACGGGCACAGAGGAGCTGTCTGTGGCAATGACACATGGAGCTGCTCTGTACAAAGAATGCTTTTAGACTGGGTATCTATGTTTCACTGAATGAGAAAGAGAGGATGCAGAGTTTTATGTTTTCCCTCACTTTATTTTCCTTATCAGCAGAAAAAATCTCACTTTGTCAAGTCTGTAGAACTTTAACTGTTAACTGTAAAGAAAGAGGATACAGAATTAGAAGAATTCCATGTCTGACTAACCAACTCTGAATTCTCCATCTTTTCTCTGCTAGACCTGTTTCTCTCTCTCACCCATGAAGAGTGGATGGGAGTCCTCAACTTTCAGAGAGGTACCTGCCTCAGCTTGCTGACTGACACACTCCCTACCTCCCAGCTCCTCTAGAAATGGCTGCTGGTTGTTACAGATTTTAGTTTCCAGTGACCACTCTTCCCACTAGCTTCTAAAATTATCTTCAAATAGTATGAGTAACCAGTAGCTAGACATCAAAGTCCTTTTACTTTTTCACTATGCAGGTCCTATACCTCCTATCATCCACCACCAATACCCCTACATCACTTATTCAACACCTAGCTTCTAGCCATGACCAATCGCTCTTCATTTTCCCGTTTAATCTGATTTCACTCCCCTACAGTGCACGCTTATATTCAGAAGCATTTAAATTGGCTGAATCAACTTGGCTAACTTCTATTGGGTACCGTCTATCTAATTTACCTCACACAGCCATAAAATGAAATGACTCTGTATTTTAACTACATAAACAAAAACAAAGCAAAAAAAAAAAAATCCACAAGCATTAAAATATATTTTCAGTTCAGTTCCTTCAGTGTTCTATAAACAGAAAGGGTTTTATTTTTTATATGCCGTGTGAAATTATAAAACTACTTGTTAAAAGGTTTAACAATTTTGTTTCCACGTTAAAGACTTTAGAACTAAATTCATCTCAGCAATGCCTTAACCCTTTTTAGGTCTGCAAAGCTAGCAATTTTAACAACTGGAATCTACAGACTTGAGAAGATATCTATTCTCAGCACGGATATACATACAGCCATGTGAGTCTTACCAGTTGGTCTTTAGTGCTGTTTCAGTTGATGATTCATTTATTCTGTAGGTAGAAATAAGTATAGCTAATGAGATCACAGAAACCTTCTGACAGCTTTGATGTGAATACAATCCCTATATTAAGAGCAGTGTGTGGAGGAGTAAAGGGGGGGGATGTTCTCACTTGTTATTTGAAATAAGTTTGGTCGATCTCAGCACGGTGCATAGCAGACTGATGTTCAGAAAAATCACTGTCAACAGCCAAACTAAAACTGGCACCATCCTTGGCAATAGTAGCAAAAATTAATGACTAAATGGGCACAGTGAGATCAGAACAGGCCTGCAATGCATTTGCTGAAGGGAAGGTGGCCTGGGAAACTTGATGTCAATCCCATCTGTGCCATGAAACCATGGTCAAGCCAACATTTTTTAATTACAAAGAATGTGAGTTTTTAAAATGTATGGAGTAAATTTAATTTACATTTTTAATTGCAAACACTTTTAATTACAAAGAATTTTAGTTTTTAAAATGCGTGGAGTAAATTTTCAGGGGGCTTAAATCTGTGCTGACTTCAGGAAAGCTATGTTAATTTTCAGAAGTTTTTCAAAACTTCTCATGACATTCCTTAAAAAATATTTGTAGTTACCTACCACCTTAACTTTTTATTCACTCCTGTACGGCCATGCCAATTGTATGGTGTTTTGCCCCCAGAGCAGGCAATGGGAAGGATTCCACTGATAGAAGCGGGTACTGAATTTTGCTTGGGTCACGAGCTAACATCATGGGGTTGTTCAGGAATCCGGTCGCATCTCCAGGCTGAGCCCCATCACTTAACAGGGAACTGAGAACCCCTAAGAAGCTGTTACCGTCCTCCACCTATGAACTCCTCTGCTAATGCTAGTTTTCTGAAGTATGCAGCCTACATCTGGCAGCTCTCAGCCGTATGAAGGTTTTGGCACCGTAGGTCACAGGATCAGAAAACTTGTGATCCCTGCAACAGAATAAGTGATTTTTTAAAAACATATGCTTTATGTTACCACTAGCTTCCACCACAAAATAACAGAGCAGCACTACTGCTGCATCGAAGCTCCTCCTTACATCTGAAGGCAAAGGAGGCTAAAGGTAGAAAAAAGTGTTACACAGTTTTATTCTCCACACTCTTCAGAAAACCCCAGTAACAACATGAAAATTTTAATGCGATGCAAACCTGTAAATCAAATAGCATTAAAGCAATTTTCCTTCTCAAAGCTGATCACCCTTCCATCTTTCTACAAAGCAGCATTGGAGAAAGGGGAGAAGGTACTTTTTCTTGTGTGCAGAATCTAAGAGTTTCTAAAATCATCATTCATTTTTCCTTATCTGTACACAGGAACAGTAAGTCGAAAATACTTCACAACAGCAGCATGAAGCTGGGAGGAAGAAACCTTCTAAGCTCTCTCTGGGGTGACAGAACTGGGAGTAGGACTGAAGACACCTTGGGCAAATGGAACAGCCAGACTGATCAGCCCCAGACAAGATGCTACCACACTTGTCTCCCCCTTCCTTACATTCGGATCCACTTTGACAGCATGACATCAAAAAGCCATTACCACAGTCTGCACTAACATGCAGTTTTGTTCTCTTCCTCTCATGCTTTGGCTTTTCCTTTAGAACACCCTGGTTCCCTATTATACTAAACATAGGAACATTTCACTGCCAATGAATTGCATAAAAATTCAGTGATACGTGACTAAACTTCGCCTGGATAGGAGATCTGACCTGCATTTATCATTAAAATTAAAAAAAAAAAAAGCAAACCCCACAGTTTTAGGGAAGTGTAATGGTCTTAAATCTTGCACTCATGTGACTTGCAAAGATGTGAAAGCATTTAGGAAGCACAGGTTCTTTATTAAGCTAAATGTACGGGCTCCATAAACCCAATCCTTAATTTACATCTACATGATGTTTACATGTCTAAAGTATAAGACCACGCAAATGCAAAGGCTGACATAAACCATTCCCTCCTCCCTCATGGTCATACCCGCTTGTCACTCTGGAAGGAGCGCTAACGTTAAGAACATGCTTCACGTGCACACAGCCCCCCAGTAACTACACTCGGTTTCACAGTCAGTCCTTATTTCCTTGTATCACTGGGGGCTAGAGGACTGAAGGCATTCTAATTCCATGAGAGGGCAGTTCCTCAAAGCACCAAAAAGATAAGGAATACTGACTTGGCTCCACCTGGAGAATTGCCGTAAGATGCTTGCTTGTCTAATCTGCCTGAGTAATTCCTGAAGCGAAACTCTCCTGGAAGGAAGTATGCTGCTAATTCAACAAAATCCCTTTCAACAATGAACTAACGTGCTTCTGGTCAAACATTTTTCTTCATTTTTCCTACTTTTCCCAGCGTAGCTCAAGCCGACTGTGCTTTAACCAGTCTCAAAAACCTCAAAGAATTCAGTGAAACAAGCTATGAGTAGTCAAAGAACTACCTCCCTGCTCTGCCTCAGTCTCAAGGATTTCATGGATTAGTGAGGCTAAGCAGCAGCGGACAAAGAACGCTGCAAGGCTGCCCCTTGCAAATCGGCAGCCCTGGTTTGATTTGGCACAACCTGAAGATAGCTGCTAGGAAGGGTCTTCCCCTGAAAACAAACAAAGAAAAAATACAAGTCTGCTGATTCTTTGAGCTCTCTGTGAATCTGTCAACAAATATGCCATTTAGTGTTGCATATCATTTTGTATCAAATCACATTTTCAAAACCATCGGAGCATTTACTCTGAGCCTAACAATTGTTCTTCTTACAAACTGAAATCAAGTTTTAGCTGTCAGAAGTTGGTAAGCTCTAGGCACAGACGTTCCCACAAATTAATGTCTCCTAGTGTAAAAAATATAGTATTTTAAAGAGCAGAAGAACTGACAAACAAAAAACACCCCATCCCAATCACAAGTAATCAAGAAAATGGAGAAAATGTTAACAAGCCAGAGTTATTTCTTCTAAATATGCATTTAGAATCAATACCAAAAGAGGAAAGGTCTTCTCCATGGAAAAGAGGAGTTTCACAAACCGCAGACTCCCCCTGACCTGGGGAAGGGCCTGCACATTGAGAGCCGAACTACGTCCGCACACTCTCTTCACAAATCACATACATCTGGCGTGAAGGACAGCTGACAAGGAGAACAAGGAGCTGGATGCTGTATCAGCAAATGTGAGTGAATACAGTGCTGCATTGGACGAAAGCACGGTTAAATGACCTTCCCTCGTTCTTCTCTCCCCCTTGCTATTTTGACTTTTTATTGTTTAGTTATATAAAGTATGCACTTTACTAGATCTATAGCCCTGTATAATTGCTGGAATAATCTCATAAGTGATCTTCCCACTCATATTGGCAGTAATCCAGAAAAAGCATTATAGTAAACATTATGGTTTTAGCTTCCCTATTTATTTTTACAAACATGTTTACAAAGCTAAACTTCTTATGGCCCGAATCGGTAAGGCTACAAGCATCTGAGAATTTCCTGTTAATGCAATTGCTAGAGAATCATAGACTCATCTAATGCTATCAACTATTGCTAATAGAGAATCCTAACCATACTGAGTTAGAAGTAACTCTCAATTGCCAAGGAACAGAAGGAACCAGATTAATAGTAATACTAAAGTATAATACAGCACTGTATTTTGATAGTAGCTGGAAACAGAAAATTATATTCTTAGGGTTTCTCAAGTAATCTGGTGACAGATTGTTCAGACATAAAAAGCATAGTGGATTAAAATCTTACATCTGGAAACAGGACAAATAGATTAGTGGATAATAAAATATTTCTGTAAAGTTAGAGTTCAGTATTTTTACAGACATACAGAACTCACTGAATTTAATTCAGTAATTTGTTACTTTGTTACTCAATTTGTTGTTTTTATCTATCTGTCTGCTAAAAAAACCTGTGATTTTCACGTATGCTGATTCCCATAATGCTAAAATTCATCATAAAGCTTGGTCCGAATGGATGGGTGAGTTATACTGGAATATCAACAAACTATATAGGCAGATTCAATTTTGAAAGGAAAGTACTGACAAGCTTATCTATCAGGGAGTCATCAAATTTCCCAAATTAAGGCAGTCTGCACAGTTCATATAAAAATTAGAAAAATCTCCATCAGCGACAATGAATAATAATACTGATACTAATTCTAACGACAGCCATGGTAACAAGTTGTTCCCGTAGCTCAGGTGCAGATGAGAGCTGCATCGTGCTAGCTTTTTGCAAATACAGAGGAACACGATGGTAGACGCTGAGGAACAAAAACGGAGCAACATGGCAGACAAAGAGCTTCTGACCTAGAGAATTGTTGATCTCGGCACACCGGCGGTTTGCACACAACAGAAAACTGTTACAGGTACCATGAAAAGAAAAGCTGTAAAGAGAGCTTTTAAAGAAGTCAGCTCTGAAGACATGAGTGAGGAACTCACTGCAAGCATAAAGGTTGGTCTGCGAGAAAAAAAATCCCAAGCAGCAACCTCATGTTAACAAAAAAGGTGCATTTTCAGAAGTGGTGAATTGTAATTGGTAAGGCAAGGGTAAACATTTCCAAGCACAGACAAGCTGCTGTTTAACAGAGAGACAGCATACAGCAACTGAATTCCAAATAAAGGTGAGTATGGCAAATCAAATAATTTGCCAGCATTATCGTCACACGCATTCTTCAAAATAATTTTTTTTTCTGGAAATCTCTGCATACCACAAACATGAACAGGAGCATTCTCATATTTTTCTATATAAATGCAAGGCCTACACATCAATTAATATGTGTATTTCCAAAATCAATTACAACAGAGAACTAAATAAGTTAATAGGTCAGTAAGTGTTAGACTGGCAAAGATGGTAATTGAAAATCTGTATTTCTCCATGTACAGAATAGTTAATGGTCGTGCTAACTTCTGCTACACTTTCTTCTGCCTACGTGTCTTAACACTTATCCGGTTGCATCAACAACATGACTTTATTTCCATTCCTACCTTCTGAACATACTCCTAAAAGCTAAGTGCATGCCAGTTGTACTTAGAGATAACTTGTTCATAAAAATAACTTTTGCCATATGATCATCCATCATTCAGAACCTGGAGTGATCACCACTACCATTTTTTAAAAAAAACAGCATTACTTTTCATAACTCTTTATATGAAATGAAAAGGATAATCTAAAAGGAAAAAGTTAAGCTTCTGGTTACTGGATAGTTCATTCAATCATTTGTTAACACAGAACATTCTTAAGCATATCATCATTTAAAAAACACTTTTCCAGAAATATATTTTATTTATCCGTAGCACTATCCATATATGAAAATATAGGAACTGAATTCCTGGCATTTTTAGTGCCTTAGCTTCTATTGACTTTGAATTTGCAGGAAATCAACAGTGCTGGAAATCAGGTCAATGGCTCAAAAAGCACAACCTCCCCAAACGAATATACCCTCCTAGAAGAAGCAACCATTGGCTCAAGCGAGGAAGAAGTTCTTTCTCTGCTTCACTCACAAGCTCTTATATTCCCTGATCCAAACCGAATCCTTTTTCACAGTTAAAGAAATACGTGAGCTTACCGAGGTTTTACTGACCCAATAGGCGCTAAAAAAATCCCTGATGATTTCTTGGCATTTGCTATCACTAGTGACCTTTATTTTCTAAGAAGGATTATTATTACCTCCTTGCACTGTACATTTCCCTACAGGATATCAGAAGCCATATGTCAGCCTTGCTCAGGGGGTTCTCATATACCGCTCAAACAATTCTTCACATACATCTAGTGCTCACTGAAAATTATGTACCATTTATTTCTGTAGTAATTCCTAGTTTTTTTCAATTAAATGTAGAGTTCTAACACGCAGTTAAGCACACACTAACTTACATAAAATACAGAGACTAGCGGGTATCAGTAATTTCAGGGTGCTTAATTTTCATTAAATCACACATATTAAGCCAAATATGTGAATCAAGACAGTAAAAGAGTATTTTTAAAGACCTCTCTAGCCTTGCAACGAATCATTTGATTATATACCATTTTGTGTGATGACCCTATGATAATGCACTTAACCATGAACCTTTGATCTTTGCTCCTCTCATACACTTTGCTCATTAACTCATTTTCACAGTCTATACTTCTGTCTCATAAGCCACTGCAGAGCCTCACATTCTTCATTTTATTCCAGTAATCCTCACCCCTGTCCCATGATGTGAGAAAGAGTCACTCCTGAATCTGTAAGTTTTGGTACCCTATAATTTTGCAGACTTGGAAATACAAAGCTTTATGGGGAAAAAATTAAGAAGAAATAAAAAAGATAAATAGACAGAAGTGAAAAAAAGGAGTTATCCATTTCAAGTGATTTATTAAGGATCTAAAATGCCAAAACATCTATATGCAGACAGGTAAGAGAAACAATAGTCATAAGATCATTTTGGACTTGATGTGTTACATTCCAAGATGGGGCCTAGTATCATATCTATGTTGAATCACACGACTAACTTCTTTGTTGTTTTTTTGAAAGTGTGCTGAGAGAGTTGTAAATGAAATAAATGGGGTATTATTAAGAATTGTAAAAGTTCTTAACTTACATCAGTATATTCAGTAGCTTTAGCAGTACTGATCATTTTCCCAAGCAACGTTATTTGTTTCTTGCCAAATACAAACTTGAAAGCATTTTTCCATAATAACTGTGTCCTATCCTTCCCACAGGGAATTTAAACCGTAGGAGATTTTCAGTGCAACATTCGATCAGCACCATAAAGATGTAGCTTCATGTGGAAACTACCTGTGGTGGCAGCAGGAAGGGTGAAGAGAAACAGTCACTGGAATCACAAAGTTGTTTGCTTAGACAGCAAGGCAATATAGTCCGCACCTTGACTCTGAAGTAGAGCTGTCCATAAACTTTGTATGCCTCAGGGAAGACACAATACTCACAGACTTATGCTAAATGTTTCGAAGACACTGTGGGAAATGAGACAAATGGTTCTCATGTATTCCAGTGGAATTGTGCTCCAGTTTTCACGTGTGAAAATTTCCTCTTTGAGCACACATTAAAAATAGAATCAGGGTTATATAAAAAATAAGGTGCATGAAAAATACTGATGCTTACAAAATTTCTGTCACTCTATTTTCTTCCAAAAGAATTAATTTTAGTATTTATAAGACACCCTTTAATCCAACATATTTTTACATACCGAGAGGCATTTCTGTCATCTTCTACAAACAATTCTTATAGCCACATTTTTAATTTAAAAGTGGTATGAAGTTCAAAATTCGAATACCCTGGCACACTATCAGAATTCCTCTGCTTTAAGGATTCATAACAATTCACATACAGGCCAAGTTTTCTAGAGATTTTCAAACCATATTGAGAAACATGGATCCAGTGGCAAATGACATCTCTGAAAAGCAGGAAAACCCATGGGGAAAGGTTTAAACCATAAATATATGATATCTTGTGGACCAGGGTAAAATACTACAGTTCTGGCAACACTTCTACTTGCTTGGATCAAGCACTTCAAAGTGTTACTACGAAAGTGCAAGTTCAAGAGAACATAATCCTGCAAACGCTTCAGCGAAGTGGGCAAGTAAAAGGAGTGAGCTAGCCCCCAAGTAGAAAGCAGATCCATCTTTCCGCAGCTGAACAGTAAGAAGTTGTCGTCAGCTACTGGCTGCAAGAGTTTATATTATCTGCCAAACTACCTTTACCTGTTGACAGCAGGTCAGTTCCTTGAGGACAAACTCTGAGCACTTCCAGCCAGTTCTTCATCATTCTGCAATAACAACTGTTCCTCCTGAATGCCACATAAGGTCACATAAAAACTCCTTAATCCAAAAGGGTTTCAAGCATTTTTAAAAATATTTGCTCTAGCTTTTCACTTTTGACATTTGGACTTCTGTCCTTGGCTTTTTTGCCCTCCCCCATTAGTCTCACAGTAATTAGTCTCTTCCAGCTTCTGAGAAGGGAAAGAGTACCAATATTCTAACAGTGAAGTTTTTAGCATTTCTCACCTAAGAAAACAAGCTCTTGCTAAAATAGTCTTTTCAACTTCATTGGTCAGTTAGAAAATCTTTTGCAGGAAGTACAGTTTTCCAAGAAGGTCAGGATATATGGATTTATGATTAGAAGGCCACCATTTCAAAGATTTTTCAAACATCAGTCTTTAAAGCATAGTACATTCATGATCAATCTGATCCTTCTGGGGCATGTTAAAGCCTAAATATCTACAATTTTTTTTCACCACTTTGATGTGGATTTTTAGGACTATACTATCTGGATTACACAGTCATTAAGTACTGAGTCATTATTTTCAATTGATGTTCTTTACTTAAAGCCTGCAGAAGCTGCAAGCATAATAGCTGCTTTTCTCACAGTGCATTGGTTCTCAACCTGCTCCTTGGGAAAAGCTCCAAGGAAATTTTGCTCATGCAGATGACAAGGTCTGAGAAGACATGGGTTCAGCAGGTCCAATTCATTACCCAAGCTGAGTAAGAAATTTTGAAAATAAATGCCATTGACAAATCACCTGTTGGTGGTGCATAACAAACATTATTTGGAATGTTTCCCTTCTCTCCTCTCAAAAAAGGTTACTTGTCCAGACTTTGAGACAGTGCAAAGAGCAAAACACCTAAGGCACATCTATTTATCTTCCTAGGTGATGGAAGAGAAAGATATAGCTCAGCCTAAGGGCTTTCTGAGACATGTTTGAAAAGATTTGCTCCACTGAAAACAAATTTTAGATGGGCCAACTCTTTCAGAAGGGAGCTGCATTTTACGTAAGTCCCTTCCTGTTCAAAAGATTCAAAAATTTTCAGGTTTTAAACCTTCCATTTCCTCACGTTACACCAGCTGAGAAGGTAAAGTTACTTTTTGTTGTTAAAGCTTTTATGAAGGGATGTGGTTAAAACTCCTTGCTGCTAAACTACAGGTAATGGACGTGAACATTCTTTGCGTTAAAAACTGTCATAAACTCCGATTTTTGTTACCATTACAAAAAAACTTGTTTAAACACTATGATATTATTTAAAGTTAAGCCACCCATGAAAAAAATGGCAACACCATAACAAGTGTGTTTATTGCACATTACTTTAAATGCTATAGTCCTGTCCAATTTATGTCCAACATCATATAATAAGGTTTTGTTGATCCTGAAAAACCTGAAAACCTACCATCTGAGCTGAAAGGGAAAAAAAAAGTTAACTGCTGTAATACATCCCTGCATCACTATGACAAGCTCTGGTGGGTTGACCCTGGCTGGTGCCAGGTGCCCACCAAAGCCGCTCTGTCACTGCCCTCCTCAGCTGGGCAGGGGAG
>JAVKLA010000031.1:24338139-24376957 GCA_034782735.1 Sagittarius serpentarius | reverse complement strand
TCCCTGGGCTGCAGGGGCACAGCCTGCCTCCCCAGGGTCTTCCCCAGGGGCCGCGGGGGAATCTCTGCTCCGGCGCCCGGAGCACCTCCTGCCCCTCCTGCTGCCCTGACCTGGGGGCTGCGGGGCTGTTCCTCTCTCTCGCATGGTCTCACTCCTCTCTGCCGCTGCAGCTTCTGAGCCCCAGCAACTTTTCCCCCCTCTTAAATCTGTTACCCCAGAGGCGCTGCCACCGTCGCTCGGCCTTGGCCAGCGGCGGGTCTGACTTGGGGCCGGCTGGCGCTGGCTCTGTCAGACACGGGGGAAGCTTCTGGCAGCTTCTGACAGAAGCCACCCCTGGAGCCCTCCGGCTACCAAAACCTTGCCACACAAACCCAATACACAAACCTGCAAATATCTCATTTTATTCAGAAGTTAATAGTGTGGGTATTTAGATGACGTAAACACCATATATGCCATTTGTGCTTCCTCAAGCAATGTAAAAACCATACATTTCAAGCAGACGTTTAGGGAATGTTAATGTTCATTCATACACAACAATTATATTCTGCAGTATAAGAAAGCAACTCTAAAATGTATTTTAAGAAGTATTTTTGTAAGTCTGACAAAGGTTCTATCTGTATCCAGACATACATTTTCAGGAATTCTGTATATTAGCCAAAAAAATTCCTGATACGACCTGTCAGTAAATGGTATGCAAAAAAACCCCTGAAGCTGTAAGATGTATATAAATAAATGTGCAGAATTCCACCCAGCAGGTGGTACACAGATTGGAGATAGGAATTCTGAAAGACAAGTGGCAGTAATAGAATAAGGACCTACAGTACAAAGTTAGTTTTAACTCTTTTTTCCTAAGGGGAAGAGAAAGAAAGACTAAATACCGAATCAGACAAGTCTACATCCAATTTATTAGATTTAGAAATTCATTTAGAATTTGTATCTTTCTTCAATATGCCTCTAAATTAATACTAACAAATGCAAATTTATTCAAATTTAGCTCATCACCATCTTTGAAAGTTCTCCAATTGTATTACATCAACACACCAAAAACTTTCATAAAACACCTCTCAGCAGTTTCCAAAACACATGACATTCATCACTGCCCTTTAATTTCTAACAGTGTTCTCACAGAATATAGCAACATTCTACTATAAGGCATACTAAAAACTGCTCTTCAGTGAAATTATTTTCTATACATTTGAAAAGTACCAAAAAGAAAACAAATTATTCCTTAGAAGAAAATAATGCTCTTCCTTGATTCATACAGGTGGCTTTTCTTTGGGGGAAGAAAGGATAATTGAAAATCAACCCTGATGTTCTTATAATACCATTATTTCTAATTTTGTCAGTTTTTTATCTGGAAAGCTTCTGTTAAGACCTGGATGGTTGTGGAACTCACAACTCAAAATAATTGTCACTTAATAGCATACTCACATGTAGCAAAAAATCTCAGAAAACTCTAGTACAAGGAAAAACATAATTTGAACTGATTCTTCACCACCAGAAGGTTTCAAAATCCATTTAATTACTTGAAATGTGAAAATGTAAAATGCCCATTCCAGTGCTGGTAGCCATCAGAATTCACTTTTCACAACCATGGCTGTGCAAAGATGCAAAGAAGTGAGAAATCAGGCCCACGGTACTGAAAGATCTGTACCCCTAACTTTCTCTCGCAATTCAGTATTTCTCTGTACAAATACAAAAGAAAAGACTGTGTTCACGTCAACCTCCTTTGATGTTCTAATAAAAGGCTCCATGCTTGCTGCCCCCCACATCCCTCGGACTGCATACAGACTTTTCTGAATACTAATGAATAATACTTACACTTCCTAGATAATATGATCAACTTCAGGATAAAATGTCATCTATTGCTTTGACTATGTTTAATGTTAGTTGCTGTGATTCTGTTACTTCACATAATTTACAAACTCTGGTAGAGAGCCCTGTCTGCTACAGGGATGCCTGAGCTACTACTGTCTTGAAACATTACATTCAGGAGTAAAGTTCTGACATTAACATGATAAAAATTAAGGAGGGTGTGCCTTTTTAAAATTCATTCTACGTCACTAAACGTTTTCTCTCTGTAGCTTAGAGCTCAACAGCGTCCATCCTTGGCTTCATTTAATTGCTTTACCAAGCTGCGAAAGTCAGAAAGAGAGCATACAAGAGCTTTCCAAATGCTTTCTTCACTATTGATGCAACTGGCATCCAGATCCCGAATATGCTTTAAGCACAACCAAACATTTCTACAAGACTGACATAGATGAGTCCCAAGAAATCCATTTCCCGTAATTTACTTCTGCTACCGATGGAGAGCCTACAGTTACCAATTTAAAAGTCAGTTTGAGATCTGTCCTAAAAATTGATCACCAATCACCCCTTTAAACCCTTTTTTTCTTATACAACCATATGTGATTATATGAAAAGGTACAGATGAACAGCCAAGAGTAAAGTTTGGAAAGAAGGTAACAGCAGACCTTAGTAGACACACAATATTAATGAATGAAAGAATGGAAGGAAAGTGATTTTCAGTTTATCTGTCTTCAGTAATTCATGGTACAATTAATTATCCTTCATGCCAAAGTGCAGTGTCTTTGCTTTCTCAAATGGTGTGCCATATCTTAGGAAATTTCCATATTAACAATCTCCACTGCACATTGCTTTTATTCTGGCAGCCTGTGTGTGTTGCGGGGGGAAAGACCATTTTATGCTGTGGCGTGTCTCATGCTAACAGAGCACTAGATTACAATGTGCTTTATAATGAACAGATTTAGAAATCTCATGATTAATTATGAACACCTCTGAGGTACAACTGCTTAACATTTCTTAGGCAAACCATCTAAACCATACAATTTATAAACAGAAAATAAAAGAGAATTCATCTGGTTTTGGCTAGAGGTTATATTCTGTTCTGCTTATCTTCATCAACAACAATATTAATAACAATGTGGAACTTGTTCTTGAGACGCCACAGAGTGGGTAGTCTATACTACAGCCATTAACCCATTTACCAGACAAAATACCCGTATACTGTTGTGCCAATTCACACCATGACTCAATGACACAGAAAAAGCATCATCCTTTTCTGAACCGCATACACTGAAATGCAGCGAGTTATTTCGTTGGAGGTTAGGGTTTTTTCCAACGTTTATAGCATTTTAGAGCATTTGGCAGGAACTGTACATCAAATAATGCCAAATGAGCAATGCTAGGGAGCACCCGTGCAATTGGGTATTCTTTGTGCAGAAACTGTCTCTGACACAGTAGAGCTACTTCCTGACGTGAATTAAAAGCCAGGTATCCCCATGACATACATAAATCTTCCCTACTAACTGCAGGCCTGAACAACAAATTTCTTTTATCCCCTAGACAACCTTTTCATCCGGCTGCTTCCACTGTGGTTTTATATATGTGTGACAGTCGTTACTGGCTACTTCTGTATTTTATTCATCTGAAACTATTTCATGTTACTCCACTGAAGAACACCAAAATTCTAAGGCAGGTGTGTACTATGTTAACCTACGTTAATTTTGCACATGATGCAGCTGTTCAAATACCTGGAAATGTAACTTCCCTTTTGAAGTTAAAACATCTGGTAGTAAATATAATGGTCATCCCTAATTAATCAAAAGATCACAGACGTATGGTATCTGACAAGTTCATGCCAAAACCCAAATACTTCCATAGAAAATATGGTTAGTATAAGTCACTTAAATTCCAGAAGGCTCATTTCTTCTATGCTTGAAGGCCACGTGTGAAGGAAAACTCAGGGAGAAAAATGCGGTAACATTCCTTTATAACTAATACTGAGCTTAATTTGCGATATTGTAATATTTGCAGTTTCTCTTTGAATTTCAGAAATTACAGCAGTGCACATCACTAGCCATTGTGTATCAGATCTCATCAGTTATATATAATACTTCTGTGTAACTGAAAATTATGTATCTAGTTAACATGCAGTATGGAAATACAAGGAATGTTTTGATCGCATCCGTCAGGTTTTCTCCAAACAGTGATTTTCTGTCCTGAAGACATACTATCACCTGCTTTTATTAACTTATTGTGATCCAGTGGATTTATTAATTAACTGTAATTAAATTATTCTATTGTCAGGTTCTTGTCTCTGCAGACTGCTTTCTATGTATAGAAGAAAAAATAGCTTCAGGCTCTAGAAAAGCAATAAACCATTATTTAAAACTTAACTGGAGGGATCTAATAGTTTCTTACCATCAGAAGGAAATTTCCATTTTGGCACAGTTATTAAAAATAAATATATTCTTAATCAAATTTATGGAATATAAAAATAGAAATAGAAACATAGAAAAATATATTCATATGTTATATAGCAAATAGAATATAAAAGTTAAAAAGTGTTATTCTTTAAAGCGGGAAAAAACTCGTTGTACATACACCTACACCACTGATATATTATTCATCTTCCATAACAAATGAGAATAATCAGGGCACAAAAATAGCCACAAGAGACAAAAATGCATCAGACGCATTCACAGTCACAGATTATACCACAGTTTCACTTACTATTATATAAGGGAAAGCTACAGAGACTACTGCTGTTCTAAAACTTAATCACCAGGATCATCCCAAGAACTTCCCTGTAGAAAGAGATTTTACTCCTGTGCTGCATGAAGATCAGAATTTGGCCTAACGTTACCATTAAAAGTTACCATAAGAGACCCACTGTGCCAAAGGAGAACAGGAGGTACATTTCATCTTACAATAATGCTTTACTAAATTTTAAATGAACCTCAAGTATTTTACCTGCCATCAGTATTTTATCCTTCACAGGGATGTTATGAACTACCCCTGGCAGCAGTACAGGAATGGATCAGATGGCATTCCGGTCTCCAAACCAGCTCACATACATTCCCTCTTTGCACAAAGATAGTGAATATTATCCTATTATTACAGGAGTAACTGCCACTTGATATTAAAAGTGTTAAGGTATTGCTTCAATGAAAAACTTTCTTCATCGGTCCTGTCTTTTTTAATATTTCACAGAATTAATCAGCACCTAAAAATAATCCAGCTTTACCAGTAATTCCTAACAGTTAGTTGAGGAGTTTCAACAACACAGAGTTCAGACTCCCATATGCACCGTACATACAGGTAACTACTGTCAGCACTCCATTCCTCTTCTGCTTTCAGACACAATCCAGGGAAAGGCTGGTGCAATGGTTACCCGCGAGACTGCGACTCCGACTACTGAGGTTCAGTTTCTAATTCAGACGTATGTTTAAACTGGGTCACCAAGGGTGGTAAGGGGCGTTATGCATAGAAAAGCATTGAGCATATGAATTTTATCTTTCAGCCTATGTTTTCCATCTGTAAAATGGCAACAGTAATTCATCATATAATTTACTTTATCTTTTTACTTGTAAACAACAGACAGAACAATTTGTATAATGCATATAGCAGTGATAACAACCTGACAGTGGTGGGTTTGTAATAAAAGTAATAAGAATAGTAATCTTTTTCCAGTTAAACAAGTATTACAATATAATTGCAATTGAGAAAGTGCCTGGCGTATAAATACAATTACATATATGATTAATTACCAAACAATTTTCATTCCATATTTAGGAATCACAGAATCCTTGAGGTTGGAAGGGACCTCTGAAGACCATCTAATCCACCCTCCGTAGTTTGACCACCCAAACGTTGAAAGGTTTCTCCTCAGGCTTAAATGGTGTTTTCTGTATTTCAATTTGTGCCCATTGCCTCTTGTCTTCCCTGAAGCCAGGTTTCAAAGACGTCGATAATATTTTAAGGAAGTGCTATTAAAGTGAGCATTTAGTTTGTTTGTTTCTCATACTCCCTCTAACGTCACGGAATCCTATTTCCTGATCACGTTCCTATAATACAACGGCCACTAAAGAAAAGACTGGTCTTTCGTCCACCGGCAGCGCAATATTTTCTTGTTAGAACACCTGCCACATTCTACTGTATTTCAACAACCTGTTGGCGTCTCAAAACTTTAAATTTTTGACCCTTTCACTGCAAATCTTGATTGGGCTCTGCTTTCTGGTAGTTTGACAGGATGCATCACTACATTCTATTTTCTGCTTTATAAATGTTATGTCTCAGCCTGATGAGTTCATCTTTCCACTGTTTCTCCAGCAAAGACTACATGATTGAGTAAGGACAAATGCCCTCATCCATCACCATGTTGTATTTAAATAAAACCTTATTTTCACAGTCCTGGTCATCCCTCACAGAAATAACAAGGTCAAATTATTTCACATTACAAATTTTTATGGACAAATTAGAAAAAATCCATGGTATTATTGTTCCCTGATGAGTGGTGACAGACTGAATTATTTAGTTTTTCCTTCCCCTTGCATAATGCTATGCACGTCAGTGTACTTGTGAAACAAAATGTATTCTGCAAGCTCAGGTAGTTATCCAGAATTTCCTAAATGACATAAGTTTTCAGCACCTTGTGCAAGGCAATTTCCTTGGTTTATGATGGTTCTATGCTGAGAAGAATTGGACTCCTAAATAGATTAGGTCAAAGTACCATGTTGTAGGAGTCAGAATTGGACTCCTAAATGATTAGGTCAAAGTACCACATTGTAGGAGTCTTGGTTGGATTTATACTTGGGATTTTTATGGAAATAAGCCAACAAATCATGCAACTTGTTGGCATAGTCTCAGTTGCAGAGTGTGGCATAAAATGTGCATACGTATTTCTCTTACTTATCACCTGGGGGAAAAAAGACTAAAATATTTCCTATGCTGTAATTCTGACATGGACTTCTAGTACACTCACTGAAGTAAGTTCACGTAGCACTCAAGTACAAGATTTTTTTAAATGCTTTAAATTAAGATTTTTTTTTTCTTTCTTAAACAACATTATTCACATATTCACACAAAAAAATACCTTGCATGCATGGACCACTATATAGCTTTTAGAGATACAGTATCCAGCCTTGTAAAACTGATTAATTAAAGACAGGTTGATGAACCATTTCTTTACCATGCTATAGGGTATAAGCCAAACTTCAGGCACTTTTTTCCAGAGATGTTTTCTTATTCTGTCATTGCTTTAAACTGCCTGATTTCTTTTGAGGAGCTGAGGGGTTAGTTCTCCATCCTCAATGATAATTTCATTTCCCTCCTGTATAAAATCTTGGCCACTACTTCATTCCTAACAAAATAAAAAGTAATGTCAACACATCAGTAGTTACCCTCCACTGCTATGAAGCACCCTTTTTCAATTCACTCTCTAGTGTCTGGCATTTGGTGGAGTCATTAACACCTGTGCAGAATGAATACCATACAAGCGTACGCTGCAAGCAAATCAGAACAGGAACATTTTATACCTGTCTTACACAGGGGTAAAAGATTACATACGCTGCAAGGCAGAGTGAAAATTGCTATATTTAATTATGGGGATTTCCAGTGACAGCCCGGGATGCATTTGCTTCCAAAGGACAACAGCAGCGGGAGAGCCTCCCCCTCATCCTGGCAGGGGAAGCCACATGGTCCAAAGCAATGGGAAGGAGCGCCACCGGCTGATTCAGTGCCCTCTCCCAGGCACAAAAGGTTTCCTTAGAGGAAATCCTTCTCACATCGTGTTCAAATCTGTCCCTTTGGCTCCTAGTGTAACAGAAGCAGCATGAGACGCTACGGCTTTGAGATAGACTGGGAAATAGGACAGTGCAGCGGAGGCTTTTAAATGATGTTTTACATACAGAGTTTGCATGAAATTGCAATGTAAAGACTACTGGTATTTTAAGCCTCTGTGAACATTCCCAGCTTTAACACTGCATTATATCAAGTCATTTTTAAGTCACTGATTTAAGTCATTTTTAGCTGGCTTAAACTAAATCAAAATGCGACACTTATGCTGAAATATGAATGTCTACACTGGGGCTTACACTGAAAGAACTGAAGATATGAGTCATTACTGGGTTTCAGTACAGATTTATATCTGGACCTAAGTCATCTTCATACACTCTTGTGACAGATGATATTCACTTAGGAAAGACAATATAGATGAATTCGCTTACCACAAGGAGGGAAAGCAACTTCTGGACACAGTGAAAAGATGTATCATAATTACTATTTATATATGCAGGAACAGAAACTATTTTCCACGCTGTGATCAACAAATTCAAATGATTTAATTTATCAAGACAGGACAATATTTAGCTTTAATCAGAACTCATTGAAGTAAAGGTGGCCAAACCAGAAAGATTTCATATTTATGTTGCTTTAAAAATAAGCTTCATATTTATTCATTAACAATTGAACAATCTAAGTCACAGAATTTATTTGTATACGCTTAGAATTCACAAACATCTAAAAATCTTAGTCCATACTTAATGCATGTAAAAAAGAATTATCCTATTATCATAAATATATGGATGTGGATAAATGCTATTTAAATAAGTAACATCCTGCAATCAGATAATCCTGAGTCTATAGGAATTGCTATTATATTTTACAAATGTCTTGGCAAGAGAATTTAAGCCTCATAGTAGGATGATAGTGTAAAAAGTATTGTATTATCTCTCCCTTAGAGCACTGTGTGCTCAGAATTCAAGACAAGCTGAAACACGTTCTGCATTTTCTGAAATAGGTTCCTATCCCTGAGAAAGTCAAAAGAAATGCTATCATTATCACTTAGGTATGACTGAAATCAAAAACAAAACAAACAAAGACCTGAAAACCTGTAACATAAACTTTTACAGAAATATATTTTCCTTATTGTCATTTGCAGGTTTACAGATTTAATTCTTTATATTTCCTAGTAAAATCACTCCATGTGTACTAGAAATAGCATACATCAAGCAAACATCAGTCTAAAGCTCAGTTTTCTCAAAAGCTTTTGATCCAAAAAGAGATCTCTAACTGGACAGAGTCAGTTTATCTTATCTTCTACATGAGCCTTTCACAGGCAGCATTATACAGAAAGTTGCCATGTGGTTCTGCTTGTGCTCAGTATGGTTTTATTTATTTCATAATATACCGTTCCAAGTGCCGTATCAAGGCACTCCTTTCAAATACTGCCTTAGGTCATTTCCCACCCTCCACTCATTTCAATTAAAAGGCATTTCTCATATCATAAAATACCATTGAACACTTTTGGTGAAAGACCCAAGATAATTTTTTTATCAGTATTTCTTTATTTCAGCAATACAGCATCCCTGTAGGCTACAGATTAGGTTAAGTGGAAGAGAAAAGCTTGTTTTTTTCCTGAGAACCTACTCGTTTACTCTTCCTTCCATCTCCTCTTCCCAGAACCATCTATGAACAGAAACCCCCCTAGGAAGGTCAAAACACATATATGAGCTCCTTTAATAAATTTAAAAATAACCAAAAAAAAGAAGTTACCAGACAAATAAAAATAAAGCAAAAAATAGCACACAAACCACAACAACCATAACAACTACTACAGCAGTTTCATACAGGAGACGTGAAAGATTTTATCACTCCTTTGTCCTTCAGTTTCCCCACAGGTGAATTATTATTTCAGTGATTTGCCACCTCTTAATGATGATGTTTTCATGACGCAGATGAACTGAGGTTTACACGTAACTGCCCTTGGAAAAATGAACCTGAGAAAAAGATCAGCATACAGTGCATCGATCCCTGAAGCAGTCAGCAGAAAATGAACACACATTGACCAATGAGTGGAATAATGGCTTTGTTGACAATCTCAGTGAAGTTCAGCCTCTTCAACTAAGTGGACAGAGAGATAAAAAGATGGAGATGCGACAAAAATCATCTCCCTATCACCTCTGTTCTCTGCTTTACACAACCACCCCCCTTCAGTCACATACTTGGCCAGACAGCCACAGATCAAGGACGGTACGTCACTTGTGATCACAGTAGTTCCTTTGCCATTCTGGCCACAGATGATACGAAAACACTTGGTTCATCAGAAAAAAGTTTCTACCTTGTCAAATGGTACTATAGCTTATTGTAATGATTAATATTATTACACTCCTCTTCATCTCTTAATTAATTTCAGATGAAGTCAGCAAATCCACAGTGGACTTATGGTCCCAATTTATCCTTGCAAATATTACAATGTCCCATGAGTATTATATAACTGCCAATATGCCAGTTGCACATGACTTTTCTAAATATATACATTGCAAAAGAAGAATAAATCACCGTTGGAGATAGATGCAAAGCAATAAATAGAGAAAGTATTACAAATACATCCAGAGACTAGATGGAATAAAAGACAAAGATTACTTTTTTTCTGTTGAAGTAAACTTTAAGTAGCCTTAAACTTAACCTTGGCAGGACATTAGAAATTATATCAATTGTATTAAAATATAGGAACTCTGACAGAAAATAAAAGCAGTCTATTTTTTTTTTCTAGTCTTAATAACCAATACTGCAGTGACATGGTCTTTATATCACTGCAACAAACTAAAAAACATGTGTGGAGAGGTGTTTACAACAGCGGAGAGCCAGACAGCCCTGTAGAGGGATAAACATTTTAACTATACATCGCTTCTTTGCATAGAGTCCATTAATCAGGAGTGTAGGTGTCAGGGATATTCTATGGTGAAGTGACAGGGCTGTGCAGTCTGGATATTCATACAGGGAGCTGTACTCTCTTATTTCAGTCTTTATAGGAATTTAAGTGGATTCAGCTGGAAAACAAGAACTTTCTTTTGTAATAGTTATGATTTCTGACTTTGATATAGCAGAAGCCAAGCTCTCTGAAAAGAAAGGAAGGAAAATCAAAGATCTTTCTAAAATCTATTAGCACAGGCACATATATATATTTGATTATAGATAAGTAAGTATCAAAGTTACTCAAAAGAAGTGGGAGCAATGCTCCCAAGGGGAGGGAGGGAATTGTCAGAGAAAATTCAGAAAAGAAAATAATCCAAGATGCAGATACATGAAAAAATGTCATACAATGCAATGTAGTTTAGCTGAAGGTACATTATCCATCCCTAGTCAGTCAGTGAGATAAGCCACTTCACAAAATTCTCTTTGTGTTCCATTATGATGCTCACAGGATTACCCTTAAAGTACAGTATTCATTTTGGAAATCAAAAATCTTTCTGACACCCGTTGCCCCTTCAGAAGCAAAACAATGTTTGGAGACAGTGGTACTTCAGGCACAGTAAAATATAAATGGTCTCAAACCAGCCTGAAATACATGCAGAAACAGAGTTCTCGATTATTCCTACTTGTATGATTATTTACTTCAGTAGCTCCTACTGCTAGTCATTCCTCATCACCCCCAGCTTTACTGATGGAGTTGTTATGGATGGATACAATGATATGCATGCACACTGAGTGGGTGTTGCAATACTCCAGGCATTTTCTTTTACTGATTACCTGGCAAAAAGCAAAAGTTGAACATAGAAATATGTTCTCACTAGATTTTATTCGTTGAGGCTTTGTTTTCTCTTTATTTTCTTCTAAATGTTTCAAAGTAGCGGTGCAGCTAAACTACATTAGCAATTCCAACACATACTAAAAAGGACACGAATATTAATGTTCTCCAGAACAACAAATTGGCTGAGGGGGAAAACAGAATGGGGTTTGGAAACATATTCAGATCTGCATTCAGAATTTGGTGAACACTAAATACAGATATGTCACAGTGTCAACATTCAAAGACAGCACTTAATGATCTATCCAGCTAAATATTTCTGCTCAGATAAGATTATGAAGGCCATATTAGCAATTTCTCAGAGACGACATGCAGATAGAAACACGGGTGCCATTTCCTTTCCTCGTGATAGAAGTATTTTATGTTCCATCTCAGGGTTTTTCACTTTATTGACTTTGCAAAAGTAAATACCTACCCCTGTCTGAATCCAGTACCCAAAGGAAAGAGCACTGTTGTTTTATATAACTGCATAGCATTTTCAATATATTTCCTTATTCTTATGTGTGCTAGCACTCTATTTGCTTCCATTTCTCTGCTGCACATCAAGCTTTTCCACATTTTCATTATCTGTCTACTGCAATACTTAGGTGTCTTTCTCTTGACTGGTTCCATTTAACTTGGAATCTGACAATGTGTATCAGCATATTCTGCTTCCTTTCACGATCAATATGAGTGGTAATTTCAATTAATGGGAATTAACATTTTAGTGATATGTAATTATTATTAAGATATTTATCACTTCATTGGCCTTTCATTCAGACCACCACCTAGCTAGCCAAAAATCAAGTTTAAAAGAGCTGGATGGATGAAAGCTCACCATCCATCACAAAGAGTCTGGAGAATTTATAGACACAGTTGAACTCTCCAGACTGATAATTTGAACAAAGTAACTAACACATTACCAAGTGTATTAACGAACTCTTTACTAAATTATTTTCAGCTTACGTTTTCTTATCAGTTCGGTTACTGTATAGGATACATGGTAGGATGAACACGTAAGCAAGGCAGTGAAGACTGGTCAGTTCTCCAAAGAAACAGGAACAGTAGGTCTGAGGAACAGGTAGTGGCCTTCCACCAGTTACCCCATCATTATCGGACACTAATAAGCATCAAACCCACTCACCCGCCGAAGACTTTTCAAAAAACAAGTATTAGAGATTCATGTATGTGACAGAGAGAAGAAATATAAAATGTAACTTGTCGTGTTTTTTTCTATTACTTTTGGTTAAAATACATACAGATATTAAATAGTGACAGTTTTACTATAGTTTCAAAAAGTTACCCAAGTTTGTTGGAAATGTCTCTGGGCTCTTGATGAGTAGTTAACTGAGGGTATGCTGAAGAGAAGGGGTCATGTCCATCTGTAACTATGTACTGCTATAAAAATAACTAGCTTTTGAAGTACTGTGAAAATCTTACAGCTTATGGCATTGACAAGACACTCCATTCTGCTGCTCTGGTTAATACTGCTTAAGATGGGGAGGAAAAGTTGGAATGTAGCTGTGGAGTCCTTCACTGTTTTATGCTAAGGATCTTAGATTGTCTTACTCTACTGCTTTTTTCCTAAACAGACGGGGCTGATGGTGGGAAGAGAATATAATAACCTTGTTTGGTGAACAAATTCCCCAGGTCAAATGAAAACACACCTATTCAACCAAATGAAAAATAACTCACTTTTAAGCATTAATAAGATTTAACACAAAAGCATGGCAACACTGTCAAAACCCTCCACTCCTCAGACCTCGATCTCTTCACCTATATGGCACCCGTATCTTGGTTAAATACCACATCAGAAAGAGTTGTCTGAAGCAGATTCCCCAAAAATACAGTATATTCAGTTTCTGAATCTTTATCTTAAGTGCCATGGACAAAAGAAGAGAGGTGATAAAGTGTCTCACGACTTCATGTCATGGAAGAATACAGGAAAGTAAGAATGTGAACTGGAATTATCGGATGGCAGAGTCTGTGCTCCTCCAAGGAGTAAGACAGGCGGAGGTGTTCAAAAAGCCCTGCTGTGTCAAGGCTAGCTGAATTACAGTTTTGCCACTGCCCCAATATACGCTGGGACAACAGTCTCTGGCAGCAGTTGTATTATAAGGCCAGCATTTCCAATTATTTTACAAGGAAAAGAAAAAAACAACAGCAGTAACAAAAGTACTTTGCAAGTATAGGGAGTAAAGGTAAAAATAACCAGGATCAGGTAGGTTGTTTATATATCATAGCCTAGTCTGGGTAAAACTAGCACAACTTACAGATACGGATTCTTGATATTCAAATGACAAAATATAATTGCATGTTTGTTTTTCCTCCTAAAGAAAAAGATAGCAAAAACTGGGGAAAGGGAAGGATGTCAGCTGTCAAGTATGTTCTTTTTAGCCATTTGGCAGAAACTTGGTTACAGGAAATAGGAGAAACTCAAGTATAGAGACCATCAAAAAGAAAGAGGATGCTATAAACACCTGTGGAATAGCTTAACCATTAATTTGTTCTATTTCCCTAGTACTGTTTGAAACATTCATTCATATTACATACCTTTACTTACTTTCTAAAGTACATATTCATGGCATGACATTAAAATCAAATCAAGGAAATTAACTTTCCTTGACAGGTAACTCTTAGTCCTCTTCACTAGCAGTAATATGCTCATTCTTTTGATGGGCTTTTACGGTGTTAACCCGGAATCATAAGTAAGCCTCCTCCTCGTGCTCTCAGAACAACATATGAAATGACCATGCACCTGCCTTTAACAAGATTTCTCTACAGCGTGAAGTGGAAGTCAAACCAATTCCGCACTCAAAACCTACTCTGCCTACTGAGTCAGCTCAGAGATGTGATAGTATCAGTTTCGAGTATGAGTTTTGTCATATTGATGCCTGCCACATACAGTGGCACAGGGCATGCCAGGTCTATATGGTTTCAGCTTTCAATTAATAACTAGTTTTCCTAGGCTCATTATGAAAACTTCCAAAAAAGATAGGGAGCAATGAAGAAAAATTCACTAGGAAGAACTTTGGATTTTTTTCCATATAGTAAAGGAAGAAAAACACTAATCTAATGAGCACGGTAAATGGATGTTAAAATCCTTGTTCTAAAAATGCTTGATTTTGCTTCTCCTTGCATTTTGTAGAAACAATTGCTAAGCTCAATGGAGTGATGCTGCCATGCAGTCATGTTCCTAAATTCAGCTTAATCTCCTAAATTTGTAGAGAAATCCAAATCTAAGATCTAAATACCTCTGATTGGTGTTTGTATATGCTCAGATTTTAGTTGATCTTTAAGTATCATATACTCCTGTATACTGATATGCAATGGAGAAACACCTTTGAAACTGTTACAAAGGACATGGAAGACTTGCACATGACTTCAAGGTGAAGAAGGTTTGAGAGGTACAATTTTCTGATGTCAAGACATACACACAAGGTGCTAAACAGTAAGAGAGATGGATTGAATATATTTTATTCTCCCTTATTGCTCTTTAACACATTCCACTGGGGGCAAAAAAAACCCCAACCAACCAGTAACAAACTTTTCCACATACTACTGAGCACACTTACCTGTGTTTAGCATTTTCAATTCTCAGCATCAATGCTGATGATATCACTGAGTCAAATATTATGGCTAGATATCTAAATGCTGAATAACTGCATGACTAAATACATCTGTGTTCATTAAGGCTAAATCAAGGATAATCAACATTCTTGTTTGTGCAGCAAACAAACTGCTACCAGAATTATGAAGAATTTTAGGTCTTCACAAGTTCTTCTGTTTCCATACAGCATTATGGGTTATCAGTTCTGTTGCAGGGATTGTTTTGAGGTATCGGATCAGATATGGCTAGTTGAAGTGAATCAAGAGACTGAGACACAAGTGTGTGTGTCTGAAATGACAATCACACACTCTTGCTGTATATTTGTTTTTTTAAATATGAAGATAATGAGCAGGTTTTAAAGTGTTATTACCTAAGCTTGAATCATTGTTTTTAGATACCTAGAAATATCGCTACAAAATGACACAGAGACAAAAAGATCGTAACAAGTGCATCTCCAGTATCACACTTAAATGCTTTAGCTAGATCTAACCCATTATCTATTTATTGCACATATCCTTATGTATCACAGAATGACTCACAGAGTTAAAATAATAATTGTAAAAATATCTGAATTTCATGCTGGATTGACAGCCCTGGAGACTTAAGTTTTCTCTTCATCCACAGAGCAGAAACAGTATAAGTAGCTGTACTACAAGCTCTTTCTCACCACCACCCACTTGGAGAGACTACTGTTAAAGGTAAAAGACTTCTCAGTTTTACAGGATGATGCCTACAGCCTTGAGTCATCTATGGCCTCTTTTGCAGGGTTGATAAGCACCTGCATTTCAAACAGACTTTCAAAGAAATTAAGGGCAACTTGAACCTATGGAAAGAGAAGAGGCAAGTCCTTGTACTGAAGTGAGGCACCTCAGATTCTAGGAACCTAAATTAGCAGTCATCATGCAAAAAAAAAAAAGAAATCCTTTGTTTCTCAACTGAGATCACAAAACAAAGTCAGTCAAGTAACTCCTATTAGATACTTAATACTCCAAAAATGGGGGAAAATGTGTTGCAAGATTTTGGAAAGCATACTGCAAGAAAAAGAACCTGATTACATAGATTTTGCAACCAAGGGGAAGAAGACTTAAATACCAGTATATATACTTTATCAGTGTTAGTTCAACTAACCAATCACCTGTATTGATTATTTAAGATGTGGGCAATTTCTTACTCACTGTTAAGTGAATATGAGACTGTGGTTCAAAACTTTATTGACGATTTCAGTGAGATCAAAAGCAGCGTAAGAAAATAATAGCAGTGAAAGCAAGTTCAAGCCCAACTTCACTTCAATCAGCTAATGTAACAAAGGCTCATAAGTTGTCTGTAATTTTAACAATACAGACTGAAGCTTCCTCTCTTTTGCAACTGTGCTGAAGTCAAAATACCATTCAATTAGGGAAATTATCTGGTATAACCCTGTTAAAATTGTGGACATGACAATATTTTGATGAAAATATCTTTTCATTATCGCAAAATGAGGAATTGCATCACTACTAAAATTTCCCTAGACAAAATGCTGCCATATTTATCTATTTCAAGATTCAACTTTGATTAACGTAAGTATTTCAAAAGCGTGCATCTATATAGATGCAAAGATATATGGCATCACCTTTCTGTAAAAAGGTCTAATTAAGATTAAACTTGCCCCTGTTGTAAATGTGAAATTCTTTAATTATAATCCAAATGATCTAAATTGAATAGCTTCTATTTCAAAGACTCACTTGCACGGTGCTAAGAAGCTCATTAAATTCAATTAGCAGTAATGTGCGGCTGTCATGCTTCCTTTCTGAACCACAGCATTATAATAAAGTTCTTCGATTATTTCCCTGTAGGGCATGATTAATACCACATACCATACAAAAGAAAAGCTTACAAAAATCTTAAAGATCTACTTACCTTTTCCCCTGTTTTTAGACGTTCAGTCTCAAATAAATGAAACATTAATGGAAACATGGTAATACATAAGTAGATTCAAAATAAAAGTACCTTATGATAAAACATAGAAACATGCAATAATTACTAAAAATCAAAACCTGTCAACAGATACATGAATGCCAACAATACAGCAGAATGTTCCTACACAACAAAAACTGAATCTATAATGATTTGCTGGCAAGAGCTTACATTTTTATGATGACCATGGTACACAAACAGGATTCCTTTAACGTTAAAGCACTTTAGCAACCTATATTCACTGTGCATTATTTAAATCAAACTTTAAACTGAACTCATATAGCACATACCAAAACGCTTTCAGTCTTCCTGTAACCATGACGCCCATATAAGCCTATTGTTATAATGTTCATATGCCTACAGACAACATGGTTTTACACATAAAAGTTTGTATTACCCTGACAGACAAGCCTGTGATGTCTCGTTCACTTCTAGCTGTTGAAGAACAGAAGTAGCTTCTCTTTTCACAATGGCAGAGACAGAAGCAGAAGTGAAAAATACACGAGAACAGAATATTAGTAATTTAACCTCATTCTGCCATGTGTTTGTATTTAAAGTTACTCTTTGCCACAGAAAAACTCGAGTCAGTATTATATGTTGATACACAGCTTGGTACGGTCAAAAGAAATCTGACAGCGCTCAAGATTCTTGTAGATAGTTTACTAAATGGCACCTGTTTGGCACCTCCAAATTGTAAGTTGGCACTGCAACATCATTCTTTTGGGGACTCTATATGCCAAGCACAGTTGACTGGCTGCGATTGCACTCAAAAGAGCATCAACAGGAGTGCACAGATTCCCCATGGGTAGTTTTGCACTGTGGTTTGTCTTACAGAATCATAGAATGGCTTGGGTTGGAAGGGACCTTAAAGATCATCTAGTCCAACCCTCATGCCATCGGCCACCCACTAGATCAGACTGCCCAGGGCCTCATCCAACCTGGCCTTGAACACCTCCAGGGATGGGGCACCCACAGCCTCTCTGGGCAGCCTGGGCCAGCGCCTCACCGCCCTCCGAGTAAAGCAATTGTCTTCTGACAATTGTTATTCTCTCTTCCCCAGCTAGAGGAAACAGCCCATAGTGTCTTATACCTTAGACCAAGAAAAAGTTGAGGTGTCTGAGAAAAGACTGATGGAAAGAATATTTAATAAAATAGACCAGTATCTGGAATTAAGAAGAAATGCATTAACAGTATAGGAAGAGCTGAGACTCCAGCAGTGTCCTGCCTTCCTGGGCTCTTGGGTTCTGAAGAGTGTGCTGGAGGAGCCGTCACTGGGAAAACACTGCAAGGAAGGTATAGCTGAAGAGAAGAATGTCCATTTGAAAATACCCATGAGACTGCTTCATTGGCACCATTCGTTATCCACAGCTATGACAGTTGTGACAGTTTCTGGTTTTCCACCACCTTTTTTGGGGGGCTGGGGGAGTGGTGTTTATTAACTGTTAGCAACAGAAGGGCTGATCCTCAGGTGAAGAAAACAGAAGAAATATCACTAATTATGATTAAGAAATCTGCTGGTCAAATGAGACAGAAACTTGTCAACATAGTTACTCAGGTCAGAGATGTTGAATACTGCTTTTGGCCACAGGGCAAAGCGAATATTCAGGCTCCAGTCCATGCTTACACTTCAGGAGAAGGAGAAGGAGGCGGGGGGAGGGGGTGTGCGCATAGGGAAAAGTAAGCTTTGGCTTCATCTGAAACATGCTCTTTAATTTTTGCTGTCATTACTGTTGTGACATGGTCTACTGAATAACCGAATAACCACAGATGTCTAGAGTCTTAAGTCGTCTGAGGCAGTCTGCTATCACAGCCCCAACATTTGATTCATAAATGATGAGCAGAGGGAAGAGCACCGCCTGCTGAATCACATATGCCACTAACAGGGAAATTTTAGTTCTCTTTAAAGTTTCATCATCCAGCGTCTAACCCTGGGGTGTTTTTGTAGCAGCTACTAATGTTAGAAAACAAGGCAAAACACCATATATTTCTTTCAGGTACACACATGAAAGTTGATCTTGTTCAGGTCAAGCAATTAAGTCTACAGCATTTTTTATAACCCTTTTGCTTCCTGTTTGTGCCCCAGTTCTTCCTGCCCTTAGTTAACCATTTTGCATGGATGAAAATTCAGATACCATGGACAGTGGTATAATTTTTATTTTCTGTTTTAAAAGCAGATTTGATGACTCTAAACTCCTTAGAAATATGCACCTGAGGCATAAGTCTTGGGGTTGGGCTTGTCCAGCCATGCGTTTATAGCAGAGGGGCAAACAGAGTTCTCGATATATTAAAAGGAAAGACAAGTGAAACCAGAGATACCTACAGCATGCTCCACTTCCACAGATGTTCAGTTGAATAAGCAGTGGAAACTAAGCATAAAACGAAGACATTTTTATGTTTTCTCCCTTTTTTTTTGGCAGAAAGTACAGCACTGTCCCTGAAGACCTTGTTTCTTCTCTGTATATCTTTGGATCAGTCCTCTGTGAAACTGTTGACTAAGCACATTATTAATGCAATGTTCACGAGGAGTACTCACTGCTGTACGTTAAGGGACTCATGGAGTCCTGGCAGCTGTTTGTTACAATCTTAGGGGAAAATATTTCTGGATGGAATCCAAATGCAGAGCTTAAAGTATTTTTTTTTTCATACAGATACACTGGAGTCAGCACATTAGAAGAAAGGGCATTACACTCTGACAAGCAGGTCACAGCAGGATGACAGACTGAAAAAGCTTTGCATCCTCCTACAAACTGTTGTTAATCTCCTAATCCTCTGTCTTCTTCAACATCTTCTTTCAGTCCCTGGTACCATTTCAAAGTTGAGAAAGAGGAAGGGTATCATAAGAAATTTTGAAGAAATACTCAATGCATGAGACAAGTAGAGTTGAAAATGAAAGACAAGGAAAAGACTAATCCATTTGGCAACCCTACCACTGCACCTGTTACAGTGCTCTGGAAATGAGAAGGGAAAGATGCAAACCATAATCCTTATCTTCCATCCCAGTCAAAAGCTACTGCAAACCTCTGTTTATGAATCTATCAATCCATTTTTACTATAACCTAAGTTTATGTCTATGCTACTTACCTCTGACTCTTCAAGAATCTAAAACGTTTGTGGAATCCTGCATCTATAGATTAGGTTAGTTCTTGGGACAAAAAGGTCGTCTTTTTTCTTGGTCAAATGAGTAACAAAATGGACACACTTTTTAAAAAGACACGCATTACATCTTCTTTGAAGAAGCAGCATTACATATTCAGTACATATCAAAATAAAATCACTATTACTAATTTAAAATGCAGTTAAGGAGAATAATTGCTGAAAGGTCTCAGGAATGAGCATCTAGAGACCTAAAAGGAAAATTTAGGCCCCCTTAGTTCAACAGTAACACTCTTATTGACTTAATGGAACCAAGAGCACTTCAGGTTTGAGCTGTGGAACGGCCCCTAAATGCTTCAGAAAAAAAATCCTCCTCTCTCTCCCTCCGGAGGGGTTCAGTTTTCTGTGACCCCACACTAGTTTTGACACAGCACAGGTGCATAACATTGGCTAGGACTTTTCAGAAACACCCTATGTTACAGGAAAGAGCTGTGACAAAGTACATCGCCTAAAGCCATGCAAGACATGAAAGGTAAAACAGAGGAGAAAAGGATTGTCAGCAGCTCAAGGATTCAAGAGAAAAACCAAGGATGTGAAAAATAAGATAAAAATCTAAGGGGAAAACCAGAGCTGGAACATGGCAATTCAGGAATGTCACAGATCATCCCGGTCCAAAGAGCAGCAGCAGCAGCTGCTGACCCTTCCCCACTTGGCCAGCACGGAGTCACCAAGTGCCGCATCAAGGGTGATGAAGCATATCACTGATTAGCCTAGTAGATCACTAGTTCTAGCTACATCCTTTGTGTCTCAGTCAATAAATTATTGCTTTCTACTTTTAACTGGAGCATATCCCACTTGGAGTCTCTTTGTGTACAGCAAAAGTCATCCGGACTGATCCAGAGAGTGTAACATTATTTCCAACAGACCTTTTCCCATTTTCTCGACACAGATTATACCAGTCTCTCCATAGCACACCTCAAGTGGCAAATACTTTAATCATTTATCACATCATGATTCAATCCCAATTTTTTACAGGAATTGGGCCATAACTGATGAAAATTTTAGCGGAATTTTTTCAGATTAAGTTGCTGTACTATAAATACCTAAATACAGTACGCATTTCACAATTTGAGCCAACACCGACACAATGGAGCAACGCTAAATGTACAAGAACAACAATGTAAAAACTAAGACATTTACCTACTATTCCTTTGTTTATTTTCTTTTGGGCTTGAATTACTAGAGAAACGCTGCAGAGAGGGAAGAACAAAGATGGATGATTGCTCTTACTCTAAAACATAACTTTTAATAGCAATTTTAATTTAAAAGTGTGAGTCTCCACATTTTGCATGCTGTTCTTCCACAGAAACTAACAAAAGACATTATGAGAAGTCAAATATGAATCACTTATTTGGACAAAACACATAGGCTATTTAAATGGTCAGTAATTCTCTTCTGCTGTCAGAAGACAAAGGCTTACAATTTTCTTCCATATAATGCCTTTTAAATTGTGAGCATGTCATCATGCTCTTTAAAAGGCAGAAGAGAAAGGGCTGGGGAGAAGCACATAATTCCAGCGCTATATCCTAGCACTGAAATGGATTGCTGCCAACTGTAAACATACTTAATTCATGTCTTGTTAGAAGATGAAGGCCAGTTGTTAGACACATTATACGGTACTATACAAATGTTGGCAGTATTTTATAGTGCTGTCATATTCGGAAAAGCGGTAACAGAAAATATGACGTTTAATACAATTGCTCCCTTCCTGTCTTCAGAGAACTCTCTCAACCATTTTTAACAACAATTTTCTGCTCCTTTGAACTTTGCATAGCAAATACCACTACCAGAGAGTAAAGTAGGTTGTACCAAGCTTCCTCTCCCGAAATCATCTGCATTATTGTCAGCTAAGTTGAGAAAGCAGTTCTGAAAGCAGAGTCTTGGGATGGGGGCTGGCAGAGAGCAGTGAACATTAGGAAAACATAATCTGATAACTCCTACTGAATACAACTGATGAAACAGGAGTACTTCTACAATATCTAGAATAGAAAATAAGAACTATACAATGATTTCTGAATTTTGAATACTCATTAAAAACTGCAATCAAAATATATGAAGACGTCTAACTATTTCACAGACATTCCAGCTAACTATTAAATATGTCCATTTTTTTCCCCCAACTTGGAATTACAACCTAAATTAATGATATATAGGAACCTTCACAGAAATACACCCAATTCATTGAAGTGGCTCTTGGTCACCATTTAAAACCAACACACAGAAAAAACAAACAAAACAAAAAGCCCCAAACAACAAAAAACCCAAAGAAGGACTAATGAATTGCCTTTGTCTGCTGCTAATGACTATTGACCATAACTACAAGCAGTCTTAGTCGCTTCTAAATGAATCTCCTGTTTAAGGAATGCATGCTTTTTGTGCTGGAGGCTTCAGGTTTCATTAAATATAACAACAGAAAAATCAGCAGCATCCCTGATTATATGATGGAATGGAATGTCACAGAAATCACAAGTAAAATAAATATTCGAAAGCACTTAGTACTTTCACAGACCCCACACTGCAGGATGATCTGAAAATTCCCTAAACCAATTTTTACTGAAATCAGTGATTCATTTTTTTAGCCTATGTAAATCATTTGGCATTCCTAATTTGGAAACTGCAAATCTACTTCCTTTCTGTCAGGATCCAACTATTTCCTGTAATTCTGCTCTAGGAACAATAACTACATTACCATATCTATACATAATGGGTGGCCCAGACTGTATTCTAATGGATATCCTCTCTTTAACATGGAAACCAAAATAGTCCTTCAGTCAAAGGGAGAGGTAGTCTCTTATTCATGCATATTTACTTGTCCCTCTCATGTAACACTGGACAAAAATGCTCCATAAGGAGATTTCTTTACTCCATAGGGATTTATTGATTTTTTATCTTGAGTGATTTAGATGTACATAGTCTATAGAAAGGCCATTTCACCACCAAAAAAAAAGCTTAATCTTGACATGAACTTAGATTATCAAAATCCAATAAAATACTTGGGACTATTTGGCAGATCAGCACTTTTCACGATCAGGATAAAATGTCTTGCTAAAAAAATTAGAAACTTATTGATGAATGTGGACAAAGGCATTCCTTAAAGAACAGCATCACCATGTTTCTGTGAGCTAAAGCAACCTGATGCTTTCCCAATAACACAATCATTTAATTAAGCCAGGATTAATTTTAATTTAATGTTTTTAACTTGACAGTTGCAGTCCTTTCTGTTGGCCACATAAGCAATTTAAGAAAATGAGAGCCCATACAGCTCTGTTGTCTACTCCCCGAGACAGAAGTTTGTCCTATTTTTCACTTCTTGGTGGGGGTTCCAAAATGGACTGTCATAGTAAACAGAAATTCAGAGGAAAGAAATATATGTAAAGTTGATTAATGAGAACATAGAATTTTACACAAAAGAAGTAGTCAAAGGAATACACAAGCAGGAAAAAGTATTTAAGTTCTAGCTCGCGTAATTAGCAGCGATATAATAACATTAAGAGGAGAAAAACATAGATAGCATACTACACAAGGGTGGAGTGGAGAGGCAAAGGTTTTACTTTTTTTTCATGTTTTTCTGTAGTTCTAAACAGGGACTTCCATCCAAGGTAACAATGAATTTAACTGCAATAAGCAAGACCGTACCACACGTTCAGAACTGTGGCATTTCTTTCATTAACTAATACTCTCATGCAAATGTGGTGATGGCAGGCTACTCCCTTCACTCTTTGCAATGTGGAGATTCATTTCAACGCAAACTTGCATCTCACATGAAATTTCTCATTAAGCATATATGATTCGTGATTTTGATTATCATTTTAATAATCACCAGCTCTCTGTATAAATTCATGTGCCAACAGCAGGATAAACCAGCAGTTAGCTATACTAACAATTTTATTCATTATTTTGAAATCTGTTTCATCATCCTGCATGTGACTTGTCCACTTATACCGCCAGATGGTAATTCACTAACATTGACAGACGTAAAGATCTTACAAGCTTTAGTTTTTCATTTGAACCTTTCCTTATTCTTTCTACGAAATAACTTTGCATACATCGTATCCTCTCTTCCATTTCTGCTCTTCTCTCTTTCTTCCCTTTGTACTTCCCATAACTCTCTTTTTCGATTTGAATGGAGTGACTTTTCTCGCCTTCTGTAGCAGAGCTCAAATCCAGCAACACTTGAGTGTGAGTTCAGTTTCTCTCACAACCTGGGGAAGCTGGCAGCCTTACTCTGTACAAAGGTTATTGCTTCTTATCAAAACCGTATTTCTTGCTTAATAATGTCTCAACAAAAAACATCCCTGTATAGAAATAATAAAATCGGTGTGCATCAAAAAAAGCTTTAGCAGCAGCAAAGTGACTTTTCCTTAATGCACAATGTGCAACTAAAATACATCATGTCATTATTATTGAATGAAAGGGACTTTGTGACTCTCTCAAAAGTTCTGTTTTATCACATGCAACACACTACAAAATACTTTCAGAAACCTGCTAAGCTTGACAAGTTGTCTTTCATATTATTTGCTTTAAAATCAATCAAATACCTTGCTAACAAATCTTTTTTTGTTGAATATAGGTAGGGGGGAGAGAGAAAAAAAAAAAGAAAGCCACATACACGATGCATACAAGTCAGCAGTGAATAGGATTCTTATTGTTGTCATCCAATTAAAAATACTCACTTGAAATCAATTGCTGATAAAAGACTGCAGGACGCCAACTATGCCAAACTATTCACACAAAGTATCTGAAAAGAAGCTCACCAGTTTGACATATGATTGGCAATAGCAAGGAAAAAGAAAAAAGAAGGAAGGAAAGAAAGAAAAAGAAAGAAAGGAAGAAACAAATAAACAAACAAACAACTAACTCCTTTTTAGGAAGGTTCAGTATTTTAATAAAAAGACACACAATGATGATTAGTGAGGGATTTTAACACTATACCAGAAAAGCCAATGGAGAAATTTGGTTACTAAAGACTGTTTGACATGCTAGAAGAAAAAGCAAAACCACAAAACCAATGTCTGACTTAAAAAAATAATTATTACATTTTTGCCAGTTAACCTCTGAGTTTCCCAGTTCTGATAAAGTGCAAAGAAATATTGAGATTTAAGAGACTGAACCCTGGCTCCATTTCAATCCAAGGCAAAACTTCTCCTAAGAAGAAAATTTGTCAAGTTTTAAACATTCCGGAAGACCTTAATCAAACTTTCTTCTACCTCAGAGCATTCGCAATCTGTTTTTTACACATATAATAAAAACTCTCTTCCAAAATCTCACTTGAAAAATATAACTACAGAGCATTAAAATGTTTCCATGTTTCTGTAAGTAGAAAGGAAGCCTGCTCAAGATTAAAATTTGTCAGTCATTAGAAGTTTTATTTTGTGAGCAGAAACTTTAACTTCCAGCTTAAATTTTCTGCACGACATGAATGTACCCTTTATCTCATTATGTACCTAAGTTCGTGAACACATTAGAGTTGCTGGGGATGAATCACTTCTGTTCAGTTGTAACATCAATTAAATTAGGCTGGTTGGGGCAACAACTCCTTTGCTTGAGGTTAAAATGGTTGCAAAACATCCATTCTAAATAAAATTGCCAACATTAATACAATTAGAGACATTTGCATGAAAGTACTCCTTTTGTTTCAGTATGTAAAACTAATAAATGGAAAAGAAGAAACTGAAGTACTAGTGAAAAACATGTGTTGGAATATTCGTTTGTGACAGAAGCGATGCATAATTGTATTTAAGAATATGCCTTTCTCCTTTTACTTACTATGACCAGTTCAACATGTGTGTAAAATGCCACTGTTTTTGATGAAGAAGCATACTCTCACAAGCGGAATAGCGTAATAATTCATCTAGATTGGAAAAAGACACTTCAGTCTGCAAATATCCACCTCAGGATCCAATCTTCACCATGCAAATAGTTTTCTAGGTACCTAAATGTACAGATACAATTACCTAAACATGCTGCTGCACCTAAGCACGAACCTAGACTTTTCGTTTTAAATCAAAAGTGTTTGAAATGTGGCTTTGGTCAAACAATTGCAAAAAGCCTCTATGGCTGTTTGTGTTTCTATTTTCCACCCTAACAACCTTCTCATCACAGATTTCTGCCTCACAACAGACGTGTAGATAATATTCCTCATCTGCGTCAACGCAAACTGGACACAGAGCATGAATACACTACAGTGTGCTTTAACGCAAACCCACACAAACTATATCAAACTGTTTCTGAGAGTAACTGAATAATCTGTCCTATGGTCCAAGAGATGGGAGGACAGAGAGTTGTTAAAAATATAGCTTAAAGCAGGAACATCTTAAACTTGTCTTTCAGTTTCTGCAGCAATTACTTGACCATCATCCACTTGTCCTTAAAATCTAGTAAGAATTTTGGTTGACCATTACAAACCATATGATAACCATGTACACAGCAAAACAATTAAAAATTGTATTAGATTTTACAATCAAAAGTATGCTTCATATATTCACTTTCATTATTATTTATATTATCTAAATAACAATATATAATTGTTAATCATATAATTTTACATTATATAATTTAAAAGAATTAGTAATACAATTAACATCGGTTAATGATTAATCTTAATAGATACTATTTATAGAAAATATATTTCTATATTCACATTCACTTATATCAGTAGAGTCAAGTCTCTGAAACAATACTAAAAGATCAAAATAAGACCCCTCACCTTTCTCAAAATGTCAAGCAACTCTGCAAACCATAGGAGGGCATTAGCAAAAAAAAAAGGCCTATAAAGCATTTAGAGCAAACAGGAACAAAACAAAGTGAAAATAATTTTGCAGCTACTGCTCATAGAAACTTAATGACTTACACATTGGAGAGATGGAAAGATCCGTGTCACCAGCTATTAAAGACAATCTCTGATACATAAGGCAAGACCATCAATCAGTTGACACCACATCCCCTAACGTTAATACTACTTTACATAGATTTTTCCCTTCGAAACTCTTTTGGCATTATGCGGTATGTTGGATTACTAGCTGAGGGATATAGCCATGCAAGCCAATGCTATGCAACAAACCCTGCCAGTATAATTTCTCTATTTCAGATACAATAATGGTAATATATTAGACATTGTGAGCAGTAAATAAGTTTCATTCTTCAAGGTGAAGCATTGTACTTGTCCTAATGTTTGATACGCAATAATGCAGTTACCAAAGCAGGTCCACATTATGATTTTCATACTGGAACACTTCAACAAAGTGCAATAATGCCACATGACACAACACTTTATTTGAGCCCCACTTAAAAACCAAGGAAATAATTTATCTATTAATTAATTACAATACTTTTTAGAAACAGGTAAAAGCATAACATCAGTCAAGAGTAAAATCACTACAATCAATGAGCAAGAATTATTTCCAGCAGCTTTAAAAAATATCTATTATCTCATGAATACACAATGCATATAGATATAAATTTCAGCATGGTTATAAACCAATGTGACATATATGTTCAGTATATACAGAAAATTATAATGCACAAGAGAGGTAGCCAGGAGTGACTTATAAGTCTCTTGATAAATGAAGATTAATGTCACAGAGCTAAGCTAACATGTATTATAATGATATAACAATAATAAAAGTTCCTACTGCTATAGCGTCTTTTATCTGTGGAACTCAGAGCACTTCACAAGCACTAATTGAAACTCACAACATCCCTGCAAGGTAGGTGCATTTTATTATCTGGGTTCTACAAATTGGAAAATGAAGGCACAGATAATTAAAACAGCTTGCCCCAGGTCACAGAGCAAGCCACCAGTTAAACCAGAAATACAACTTTTAACTCTATCTTTGAGTTCCCAGTTTTAATTCTCCTTTAATCCTATAGCATAACAGTAATATTAATTAATACTCCTAACAGAACACAGTACTTCTCTCACTGAATTCAATGGCAATACTGCTCATTTCATTGGTGAAAGTTCAACTGTATCACTAAACAATTCCAAAGCTATACCAACATTTTAACACGTAAGATGGCCAGCACACGCATGTATGTGTACATGCATGGCCGCATCTGTGTGTGTGTCTATCTCAAATATGGATAAACTGCTTCTCTGGGGACTCATCATCATATGTTTGATGATCTCTACATCAAGAGAACATAAAATTATAAAATCACAGAATCGCAGAATGGCTGAGGGTGGAAGGGACCTCTGAAGGTCATCTGGTCCAACCTCACTGCTCAAGCAGGGGCACCTAGAGCTGGCTGCACAGGACAATCTCCAGACGGCTTGTGAATATCCCCAAGGAGGGAGACTCCACAACCTCCCTGGGCAACCTATTCCAGTGCTCGTGACCCTCACAGGGAAAAAGTGTTTCCTGATGTTCAGAGGGAACCTCCGGTGTTTCAGTTTGTGCCCACCGCCTCTGGTCCTGTCACTGGGCACCACTGAAAAAAGCCTGGCTCTGTCTTCTTCACAGCCTCCCTTCAGGTATTTATATTACCTTGATAAGATTCCCCCCTTGAGCCTTCTCTTCTACAGGCTGAGCAGTCCCAGTTCTCTCAGCCTTTCCTCACCAGAGAGATGCCCCAGTTCCTTCATCATGTTCATGGCCTTTTGTTGGACTCTCTCCAGCTTTTCCATGTCTCTCTTTTACTGGGGAGCCCAGAACTGGACACAGTATTCCAGGTGTGGCCTCACCAGTCCTGAATATAAGGCAAGGATCACCTCCTTCGACCTGCTGGCAATACCGTCTGACAGCAGCCCAGGATACCGCTAGCCTTCTTTGTGGCAAAGGCGTATCGCTTGCTCGTGTTCAACTTGGTGTCCACCAGGATCCCCCAGGTCTGTTTCTGCAAAGCTATTTTCCACCTGCTTGGCTCCCAGCATATACTGATGCATTACATGAGCCTCAGATTTCCTCTGAGCAGATCAAGACAGTTGCTATGGACGATTTTAACTAATTTTTTCTGAAAAGAGAAATGGATGCATGAAGAATCCAAACTTCAAAACCGCAGCTAAGAATTTGTCCATTAATTTCAAAGCCAGAGGATTTAGACCAAATCCAAGGATGAAGGAATTATGCATATAATACCTACCAATTCTAGCAACAATTAAATGTCCAAATAATTCCAGTGACCTGAATGTAAGCTATTTAGACAATATCAAGATGACTCCCATTATTTCCACCAATTGTTAGATTATTACTTCCTCCAGTATTTTACATGATAACAAAACAGCTGTCTACCACATATTAAACAGACGTTTCATTCTGCTTGGAGTATAGAATGGGTTATTATTATTTCATAGCCACTTTGGAAAAATGCTTATAGAAATATTTATTTCAAAGGCTTCTCATGTTTTTATAATACAAACTTGTTTCTGTCTTTTCACAACCATTTTTTCTCCCCATGTTTTCACTGCAAAAATGTTAGACATTCTTGTAAAAAACTAAAATAAAATAAGAATATTTTCAATAATGTTAAAATACATCAATTGTTTTCCAAGATGCAAAATTTATCACTTTGTCAATAAAGCTTCTAGGGCACAAACCAGCCAGGAGTAATAACTGGCACAGTTACCATCTCGTATCTGAAATGCTACAATGGGCGAGGTGACTGGTTTTGTTCTGTTTCAGTGCAAAGAAAAGCTTTAACATAAAGAACTTCAAGGATTTTAGTCTGCGGTAATGCGAACCAAGGTCACTCACAGAGAGACTTACAGCGTCTTCCCATAGAATACTGAAGTACACTGGAGGGACAGCGACGGAACAGGTGAAAGAAGTAAGGTCTTCAACTGCAACTAGCTAAGGAAAAACATGGTTGTTTACTTCCCAAGTTCTTTCACAGAAGAAACCTTAGAAGATGGACATTAACAAAGGTAAAAATCTTTGCCTCCTTCTTCAGAGTGTAACAAACTACATTTAAGTTTTCTTCTGAGCTGCTTTTAAAAGCAGGGCTTCAAAGGTTACTACCACGTACATTTTCTACCTACCTAGTCTAATAGCTGTGATTTTTCTTCTCTGAAGACACAGAAATGTTCTTCTGAAAAACTGTTAGCAGGTCGGCTATCCTTACATTTTGTTTTTCAGCTAATTTGTTCACCAAAAAAGAACGAAACCCCAAACCCAAATTTTAACGAATTCACATTAACCTTCACTTAGTTCCAGATTCGATTCACTGCTTCAGATCACATACTTAGAATCTACTCTTCCTGAGCTAAAGCACATGAATGCCCAGTGCCCATTCAGGAATGGCTTCTCAATATTCTTTTTTGATACTTTTCTCTAATATAATCAGTTGGAGCCAAATTTAGGTGTTATCTCTCTGGTGAATATTAAAAAAACAATATAAAGATTCACTTTTTCTACTTACAGGCACATTCAGAAAATTAATATAGTTCATATGAAGTCAAACATTAAAAGGGAGGTGACATATCTAAAGCACTTTAAACCATAAAATTTAGGGGATCATTCTGAAAAGTAAGTGATACTGAAGAAACCAAAAAGGTAAATAGAACCTAGAACTCAAAATATCAGGGAATGCCTCAGTCACTGCAGATACAAGTGAGGCCACTGTCTCTAATGTTAGGTGGCTTGAGTTGAGTTTATCTTTACATTAAATAGCTTTCTTGGCTATAAGATTTGATTCATAATTAAATCTTTTTCTCTTTTTTTTTTGTAAACAGGAACCCTTGTGTAATTTTTGGTTGAGTCATCCTTTATTTATCCTGAGAAACAAAACTAAACATTCATACAACCCAGCTGCTGTCTCAAAGCGTATGCATGAATATTACCGGTATACATAGGGTATTTCTGATTGTTTCCCTAAATAAGATATTTTAAAAGTAACTAAGAGGAAAAACTATCAGACCTGTCTTACAGGAAACAATGATTGTGGCATTTAAGGAAACTGGGGGGTGAGGGGAGACTAAAGCACCTCTGTCTACAGGATTTTCTCCTATAGTATAATCTTGCGCTATTTTATCTTGACTATTCCAATCAGTTCTGATTATTTCAACTCCTACACGTCAAGCATCAGTGGTCCAGAGTATTATGGGAATAGCACACAGCTAAAAGCAAGAGACAGGACTAAGAAAACCACTGAGCTATTTCTTCACTACAAGGAAAAGCGTTTACTCTACTGGAGAAAACACAGAAGTGCCTGTAAACCGATATGCCTATTAAATCAGTTAGTCAGCAAAGCCCCTTTTGAAGGAGCAACATGGAAAACATCTTCTCAGGTTTTACTTAACTTTCTGTTCAAAGGGTGGATGCTGAGCCTCAGGGATCAGCTGGTGACATGAAAATCTATCTTCCAAATCACTCGGGTGTTTTTCGGTAATGAGTTCCCACTTCCCTGCCCCTGAAAGGCATGGCAAATAGAGTCATAGATCAAAGCAGCATGTAGCCAAGTGAGTACAGCTGTGGAAGCTAAAATGGCAGGGCTGCTGCCTGGTAATGAAAAGGGCCATCACTAAGGGTTTACTCTGGAATTCAAAACTGTCACTTTCAATTTGAAACAAGGGATCCATTAGCTTAGTGCACTTTTTATTGTTATTGATTTGCAATCCTTTACTTTCTTTTAATTTCAAACTGTCATTGAATGCATAACTGTTTTTTATTTCACAGAATAAGCCTTGATGATTTTGCTTTCAAATAATTATTCTCAAACCACCTTTTCTTCCTGTATGAGCTTCTCAATGAGTTTCATTAATATAGGCTTCCATTTACCTTAATTATGGTTTTGGCAGATTTGCTTTTAACCACGTCTCACCTTACCACAATAACATTTTGTCACATCCCCTGGCTAAGTCAGTGTGGCCCTGAACAATTACTTCTTTTCCTAAAGTAATGTGGGGGGGTAGGGGGCTAAAGTGCATGGACATATTTATTCATACTAAATAAAAAAAAAACCCTGCCATTCTCTCATCTAACTTAAGCAAGTTGCAAGGAAATCGGCTACTGTTCCCCTTGTCTGCTAAGGGAGGAGGTACTCAAAACAATACAACTGAAAGTGGCAGAGGAATTCCAGAGCTGCAAGCCCCAAATATCAAAACTATGCCAATAATCTGAGCCAAATATCAGATGGAATTATATTTACACGGGACGCTACCATACAGCTGTAACACTGGTATTTGCTTCACACCTCTGAATAGTTATTTCTTGCCTCAGTGCACTCAGTTCAGCAAAGCAATGAGTATTTTTATCCCAATCCAGTGAAGCACTCACCTACACACCTAAATTTCAGTATAAAACTAATATAAGAAGGTTATTCATATAACTTAAATATATCCTTACACACTTCACTGAGTCAGGATCATAGTGCCCTGCAAGACCAAAGCCAATGTCACTAAAACTTAATCTAAGAAATCAATTTAGCAATGCTGGAGATAAGGACTACTTTGCAAAGTCTTATCTCTGCTTCTGAATGGAAATTTTAGGTTTCCCAGATACAAGCCCTGACCATGACACAAGCACATTTATATACACATATATATTAATTTATATTTGTATGTGTATATATATGCAAACCAAAAAAAGACCTCACATGGCAGCCAACATGGCTTCACTAAGGGCAAATCATGCCTGACAAATTGGGTGGCCTTCTACAATGGGTGGGTAAAGGAAGAGCAACAGATGTTATCTACCTGGACTTGCGCTAAGCATTTGGCACTGTCCTGCACAACATCCTGCTCTCTAAACTGGAGAGACATGGATTTGATGGAAGGACCACTCGGTGGATAAGGAATTGGCTGGATGGTCGCACTCAAAAGGTTGCGGTCAGTGGCTCAATGTCCAAGTGGAGACCAGTGACGAGTGGCATTCCTCAGGGGCTGGTATTGGGCCCAGCGCTGTTTAACATCTTCGTTGGTGACATGGACAACGGGATTGAGTGCACCCTCAGCAAGTCTGCCGACGGCACTAAGCTGTGCAGTGCGGTCGGCACGCTGGAGGGAAGGGATGCCACCCAGAGGGACCTTGACAGGCTTGAGAGGTGGGCCCGTGCGAACCTCATGAAGTTCAACAAGGCCAGGTGCAAGGTCCTGCATCTCGGTCGGGGCAATCCCAAGCACAAGTATAGGCTGGGCGATGAGTGGCTTGAGAGCAGCCCTGCAGAGAAGGACTTGGGGGTATTAGTGGATGAAAAACTGAATATGAACCAGCAATGTGCACTCGCAGCCCAGAAAGCCAATTGCTTTCTAGGCTGCATCAAAAGAAGTGTGGCCAGGAGGTCAAGGGAGGTGATTCTCCCCCTCTGCTCTGCTCTCGTGAGACCCCAGCTGCAGTACTGCATCCAGCTCTGGGGCCCCCAACCTATGAAGGACATGGACCTGTTGGAGCGAGTCCAGAAGAGGGCCAAGAAGATGATCAGGGGGCTGGAGCACCTCTTCTGTGAAGACAGGCTGAGAGTTGGGGTTGTCCAGCCTGGAGAGAGAAGGCTCCAGGGAGACTACAGCAGCCTTCCAGTACCTAAAGGGGGCCTGCAGAAAACCCAGAGAGGGACTTTTTACAAAGGCAGGTAGTGATAGGACGAGGGGTAATGGCTTTAAACTGAAAGAGGGTAGATTTAGATAAGATGTAAGGAAGAAGTTCTTCACCGTGAGGGCGGTGAGGCACTGGCACAGGTTGCCCAGAGAAGCTGTGGATGCCCCACCCCTGGCAGTGTTCAAGGCCAGGCTGGATGGGGCTTTGAGCAACCTGGTCTAGTGGCAGGGGGTTTGGAACTAGATGGTCTTTAAGGTCCCTTCCAACCCAAACCATTCTAGGATTCTATGGTTCTATGATTTTTCAACTAGTATTGCTTTTTGTGTCCTTTCCCCCTGTCCCCACATTCTTTGTCTTTTGCAGCTTCACTAACTTGAGTTACTCTTCTACTCCTTCATGGCATGGAGTAGAGGATTAGACGGTTACTTACTGACACAATAGACACCTTTTTAAAGTAAAAATTGCATCATTTTATGAGGCAGTGTGTTACATTTCACAGTGTGGTCAAATCAAGTTTAAGTAATCACATTCTTCTTTTCTAACATTGCCTCACCTGTTGCAAACAGATATTACTCCTTTTCGAAGTTCAGTCTGACGAACACTTTCTGTTGTACATAACTGTACTTGTGAATCAATCCCACTGGTATTAAACATGGTAGAAGTTTATACTGAAGTTTACACACCTTCACTGAGCTATGATCCACCATTTTAAACAGATACCATGATTCTGTCTTAAGGTTCTTGCATTTTTGCAATATATGAAATTATTCCATTTTTTAAAGTGCTAGCAGGAGATACTGCCATCTTAGATAATGACCATTTGCTAGTGTTAATAATAGTAGCATATTCTTAGTGTAATATTAAATTATCTTTACTTGACTTTTAAATATATTTTAAAATACAGTGATGCATGCATCTATTTCCTTTAAAGCTAAAGTAACAGACCAAAACCCAACTCTTTCTATGAAGTATCAACAGAATACGCCTGCAGCACTAGGTTTTAATTCATCATTGTCAAACATCCACAGTTAATCAGAACAGTCTGGTTTTGCATCCTAAGTTCTCTTGTACTGGGCTTCCATAGCTGAAAGTACTTGGATACAGAAATTCCTGCCATAAAAGATGCAACATACTTTATCTGCAGCTAACTCAGTTGATCTCCAAATTCTGAAGTCCGTATACTTCTAAGACACAACTCTTTATCTTGATAACATAGAGGCAACCCGAGACCTAAAAATTACCTTAAAGCTGGTGCTGGCCACAAAAGACCACTACCCATTTACACAGGATTTCTGGATTCCTGGCCTTGAACAATACCTCAATAAACTTCCCCATCCCTGGAAGTGTTCAAGGTCAGGTTGGACGGGGCTCTGAGCAACCTGATCTAGTTGAAGGTGTCCCTGCTCGTGGCAGGGGGGTTGGACTAGATGACCTTTAAAGGTCCCTTCCCACCCAAACCATTCTGTGATTCTATGATTCTATGAAACACATTGTCATATCACCTTCAGACTTTAAATACTTCACTGTAGTCTTATCTTTTGGCTTACTTGGACACATAACTGTGACGTGAAAGTTCAGGTTCACTTCATAATCAACAGAAAAGAGATACTTCACCAGAACATCTCAAAATGTGATTTTATAAAATTAACTCTCCCAAAGCAATATATAGTTAAACGTTCCTCTAAAAAAAGGTAGTATTTATTCTTCTAAAGACTACATAACTTTGTAAAAAAACCCATGAAAGTATCAAAGCACCTGTTTTTGTCAAATGAGTAACAATTCTCTGCTGCAATATAACTCATGATTCTACAGTATACTTTTTATTTTCTAGTGGTAACCAACTTTCAGTGATTTTTAGGGCTCAGGATGACTGCATTATTCCAGTGTCTTTAGCAGCAATGAAAAACAACTGTATAAACTCTAGCCAATTTTAGATCCTCAGACCATTCCAAACTATTCCCTCATTACGTTTTCTTTCTCCATGCTCTATCTCACTTCATTGTAGTCTGTATTATTACATGAGGAACTACATTTGGGTATAGATACTTTAATGACAGCAGATCAAATACAGTCATCCACATAAGTTTTCTATTTATTTGTCCTATGGTGAAGTAGAATAAATGAGGCAGACGATTTTTCAAGAAAATGTTCCACTTAGGAGTTAAATGAGGACCTGGATTGGGTCTGGCTGAGATGGAGTTAATTCTCCCCACAGCAGCCCCCACAGGGCTGTGCTCTGTATGGGTAGCTAGAAAGGTGCTGATAACACCCTGGCGTTTGCTTTGGCTCCTGCTGAGCAGCGCCCGCTCAGCATCGCTCAGCATCGGGGCTGGCTGCCTCTCCAACCTTTCCCCCCTCAGAAGTAGGCTGAGGGTGGGCAAGATCTTGGGAGGGGACACAGCCAGGACAGCTGCCCCAAGCTGACCACAGGGATATTCCACACCGTGTGACGTCGTGCTCAGCAATAAAACCCAGGAGAAAGGAGGAGGAAGGGGGGCATTCGTTACTTACATTTGTCTTCCAGGGCAACCATTACACGTACTGAAGCCCCGCTTCCCAGGGAGTGGCCAGACATGGCCTGCTGATGGGAAGTAGAGAATAACATCTTTCTGTTTTCCTTTGCTTTCACGCACAACCTTTGCTTTTGCTTTATTAAACTGTCCTTATCTCGACCCACGAGCCTTTCGTTATATTTTCTCTCCCCTGTCCAGTTGAGGGGAGTGATAGAGTGGCTGTGGTGGGCGCCTGGCATCCAGCCACAGGACTGTTGAATTTTTCCACCGTTTTCTCATATGATTAAATTGCTAAATTATTTTTTCTGTCTTACATTTTCAGCATTTCCTTTAAACCTATCTAAACCCCCAAAAAAGGAATCCTACATTAAAAACAATCACTAGAAATGCACATTTTATAAACAACTGAGCCAATGAGGTGAAATGCATTATACAAAGAACTATTTTACAAAAATAGGCGTATTACCCTCTGATTTACTAAAAAGCATGAGAAGAATAAAATAAAAAATCCTACCTCAAAGCATTTCCTGGTTTTCTTCAAAGTTGGAAACTGAATTCACCTATGTCAAAAAGATAAAAGTAGAATAAAGCAAGCAAGATGCCTCAAATTCTCCTGAATTAACTTTTTTGTCTCTCCAGTTATCAGTTTAAAAACCCAAACACAGAAAATGTTTGGGATCTAACTTTATCAGAAAACTGAAGACATATCAAATAACAGAGATGGTAAAAATCTCGGGCCTTGATACTTCAGTTCTAATCCAATAGAGTTCAAAAAATAAGTAAATATTAACTAATTTATGTCTATGCATATTAAGGGTGTTAAGGTACCTTCTTCTTTTGTATGGCAAAAAGATATTTTCATGCACGTCCCTGACCATAAGACTTAGTTTTAAGAAGTTACGTGTTTATGTACAATGGTACACTCTGACAATCCATTTGCCTTAACTGCTTATCAAAGATGTCCCTGTTGATTCTCCGTAAAGGTTTCCAGTGCACACAGTTTCTTCTGAATCTCCTCACACTTTCTGCCCTTAATACCACAAACACATTTCCCAGACATACATTCTCTGCCAGTTACTATATGGTATTCAGCAAATCTATTGACTGCCTTCCAACATACTCTAATAAATTAAAAATATTCTTTCTAAGACCTCAAATACGCGGGTAGTCTTGGGCTTACACAACAGTAAGTTCAGCATGAAATGGGGACAGAATTTTTGCACTGGTTTTTAAAACATCATTACTCTTTCTTCAGTACCCCACATAGGTTTATCCTTCCCCCCAAAATAAGAGAGACTCACGTGCCTGAACTTTTAATTCTACAGCCAGAGGAAAACTATGAATCACCTTCAAAGACACAGGCCAGAAACTAAAATTCATACCTCCACAAAGCATGAAGACCATGGACTCACTAGAGAGGTTAGTTTTATGGTACATTATAGTTTCTGCCCTGCAGCTAACCACTTCTTGTGTCCCAGGCTTTTCTGCTACACAGCTAACAACCACATTTCCCTAGCAGATAGCCTAAAATCAAGTAAAACTTAGCCCACTTGTTTTCAACTTGTATTTAACTTGCTACTCGCTGTTAATGCCCAGGCTGCTGTGCATTTCACTTCATTTAGGCTTGATCCTGTGAAGAAGTTGACACCAGGTGCTCAGGAAGATACACACAGAACAGATTTTAAAAAAAACAAGTCAACGTTTTACTTGCCTGCTTTCCACGAAAATTTTAGAGAGTCCTAAATGCCACCTTGGGTACCTAGACAGCTTTTATAATTTAGCTATAGTCAACTGCACCATATTCCCTTTTGGTATGTGATCTGTTCCATGTGCATAAGTGGAGTGTATTTGATCATCACGAATCTAATTTCCAAAGCTGCAATTATTTGTCCTCCCAACTTACATTAAAATTCATCCATGCAATCTTATTTGAATTTGCTGGAATAGCTCGTTCCAAATTTTAAAAAAGCTTGTTTGTGGGGGGAAAAGGGTGTAAAACGAGAAGTATGTTTAACAGGTATATGTAGACAGTGAACTCTAGACACCACTGAAAAATCTTCTTTCCATCATTCAGGAAATGTCCCATACAAGCATATTGTTTGTTGCAGAGAGGAATAAGACACAACAAATACAGACATATTAAACAGCCATTTCGACAATTGCTTATGTTTTCTTGTTCCTTACCGAGATGATGAATCTCAGCACCAGCAAAAAACCAAGCAGCTTTCATTTCCTTTGCCTTCCCTTTCTCGTGATAATTCTAGCACGGGAAGGGAAATTTCTCTACATTGCACTGTAACACTTGGGCTGATGAACGCAGAGAAAGCAAACATCACTGGCTTTAAGTCAAATTTACAGCTTGCATGCCTGCTTTGCAAAAAAATACTAGTTCAATCTGAACTTGCCACTCTAGAAAAGACAGTGCATGTTAACTGTAAGAGGGGTATCGGTTTAATATGTTCAGCTTATTTTCTCAAGTGTTTTTGATTACCTCAGTACTATACAAATTTTTTCCTTCGGTACTGATCTGATAAAGAAAAGAGTTCTTTTAAAAAGCAGCGATGTCGATGAGAAGGATTCTTCACAGCTATTGCGGCCTGCTCTTAAGTGGTTTGCACATAAAAGAAGCTGGAATGTATTTCAGAATCAGAAACCTCTGCTGCATATCTAATTACTGCTCCTTGCTTGGTCACATTGGCTTTAAAAATGTGTTTTCTATAACTACATCCAAAGTATTTGTCCTGGTTTC
>JAVKLA010000031.1:24313925-24326399 GCA_034782735.1 Sagittarius serpentarius | reverse complement strand
CCCCAGGGGCCGCGGGGGAATCTCTGCTCCGGCGCCCGGAGCACCTCCTGCCCCTCCTGCTGCCCTGACCTGGGGGCCTGCGGGGCTGTTGCTCTCTCTCATGTGGTCTCACTCCTCTCTCCGGCTGCAGTTGCCATTGCACAGCAACTTTTTTTCACTTCTTAAATCTGTTACCCCAGAGGCGCTGCTGCTGTCAGTGATGGGTTCGGCCTTGGCCAGCGGCGGGTCCCTCTTGGAGCCGGCTGGCGTTGGCTCTGTCGGACATAGGGGATCCTTCTGGCAGCTTCTCACAGAAATCACCCCTGGAGGCCCCCCACTACCAAAACCTTACCACGCAAACCCAATACAACGATGCTTATCTTCAATCTCTATCAGATTAGCCACTGAGACCATGAAGGAGGCAGCATTTATCTTCCCTAGTGTACACTCTAACATTTAGCACGTTCACTGAAAGACAGAAGAGTAGCAAATAGTTTAACTTGCAAAACCTTCAGGCGAACCACAGGCTTCCTTTGTATTATTCTTAGTTCTGAAAATAGGCCTTAGGCCTAGTACTGTATCATTACTAACGTTGTTCAGTGTTGAGCAACCTTAAAACCTTCCTACAGCGTGAAGAGTTCCAGCTAGTGGGCACAAAAGGTTCTGTATTGATGTGATTATTTTATGACTATTTGTATTTTCTAAGCAGATACGTGTACTATTTAAAGTAATGGGTTACTTTCATTTATGGGGTACATTGGATTGATACTATCAACCGCTGTGACAGAATGCATGAAATTGTGTAACCATAGAATATTTTCATTATACTCGGAAACCACTCTTTCCTTAACACTCACATTACCACAGAGAAACATGAGAACAAGAGTGACAAATGTAGCATGTCAGACTATGTCTTTCAGAATCCATGCCAACACACTGTCATTCATAACTGGAAGTCAAGCATCTCAAAGAGGGCCTCCTTAGCTGCCATGAAAAGCGCATGTGTCTGTGCCCAGTCCAGTCACGTTCATGTTGACAGGCTATTTCCTATGAAGGTATTCTCAGGGGAGTAGAAGTTGCTTTTCTTTCACTGTAGTTAAATGAAGATTCAGTAAGCACCTATTTTTAGCACAGAAGAAGGCGGCGGCTTTGATTCTGTATATTATTATTATTATTATTATTATTATCATTATTATCATTATTATTATTATTCACTGTTTTGTTTTTGAAACTAAATACACTTGAAAATAGACAAGTTTCATAAAACAAGTAAAGCACATTTTACTACCTTTTTCATGCATTGGGTTTTTACCATAGCTTTTCCATGGCTCTGCATTTTTTTAATCCAGGTCTTTCTTTTTTAACTTTCAATAGTATTATTTACTGATTTTTGGTGGATAATAACATATATATAACATGGCACCATTACTGACAACATCTTAATACATTTTGAAACATCAGTTGCGTAACTTCCTGCTCTCATGCTTTTGAGAAGAAAACTTTCTAAGAATAGCAGCAAAACCCTGAACATTTCTTTTCCATCTCTGAGCTAGTCTCCATGGAGCACATAGTGCCTCTAAAAGAGACAGTGAAAACTACTAGCATTTCTTTAACAATTTTCACTTTTGATAAATACAAGAAAGATGAGATACTACATTGGACAGAGGTGTCGAAATTCCACTGCTAAGGATGGCGTGCACTCTGATCAAAGGGAGATCAGAAACTATTACAAAGATACAAAAAGATGAAAGATCTCTAAAAGGGTATTACTAGCAATGCTAGAGAAGTTTATTAGATTAGAAATTATTATAGAGAAAAAGAACTGTAATGTAACCAAAAACAGGATTCTTGGCCTTTTATTGTCACATTACACAGCATTAAAAAAAAAATAATTATGAGCATTGAACATTTATTGAACATATGCTTTTTTTCCAAAGGAAAGTGAGAATTCAGAAATGTAGCAATCTATTTTTTATTTCGCTATATGATTTAGTAAATATAAAGGGGTTGAAGATAACAGCTCATAGCTAGAGGGTTCTCAACAGTTCAACATAAGATTGATGGCATCTATGTTGTACATACATTTCAGAGAGAAGGGACTTTTTACTGCAAATTACCTCTTTCAAATGCTCATGGAGATCAGAATTCAAAATCTTCTGGTGATGTACTCATCCAGAGTGCTGTACTCTTGCTTGAAATTCATGCCTTAAAACCTGTGATCTCTCAAAAATCTCCTCCCTCCTTCAAGAAGTGGAGCCACATCAGTTTCTCCATAAACCTCTCCCGCATCTAAATTCTGAGGCAGAACATGTCCTACTTGGGCTTCTCAACATGCTTCGGCAATTCAGAATATCAAGTTCATGAAGATATATTTTCATAAACATATTACATCTGTGCTGACTAGTTAGCTTTTTGTTTTCTGTTGAACTGTGTGTCAATATACACAAACTGTAAATACCTGATTTCTCACATGCTTGCTTAATAACAGGTAGCCTCAGAAGTTATCACTGTCGGTGATTGTCTGTGCTAATGTATGAAAATTGAGATCTTTAAGCAGTGAGATAAATGGAAAAATGGAGGAAGGGAAGGCTAAGTGATTTGACCAATGCCAGATACGATGAAGCAGTGAAGCGAGTCTGATTTATCACAGAGTCGAAAATGGAAGCTTTGCCTTTTCGACTCCCATTTCTGCAACTTGCCAGCTAGCCTTAACTTGCTATGCATTAAAGCTCTGGTAGAAGTTCAGTATGTTCCTTTTTTCTTTTTCCTAATCTTTCATTTGTTGGGTATACTAGAGATAATAAGATCAGAAAAAAAAAAAAACTATACTACTATATACTATATATTATGCTACTATAAAACATCTAAAATGAAGTAATTAGACCAAGTAAAGTCCTATCCTGAATTTTCTCAACATCATTCTCTCATGTCCCAATCTTCTTCATATTATTCTTTGTTTACATTTGTTTCAAATGTAAACAAAGTCCTAAAGTCAAGATGTACTTGAGCTGCTGTCTCCACATCCGCTTTTGCAGATTCAGTAAAGCTAGAAATCAGTATGCATTTTGTTTCGACGGCATTTATGCAACTAAAACCTAACACTTCAGAGCTGTTTCAAGCTCTAGCTGTTTCTGCTGTCTTCCACAGCAGAATAATCCCAAATTGTTTTCACAGGGAGAGTGAGCAGAAGTAGATTACTGAAGCCACTTAAGGGCATCATCATCTTCACAAACAGGGTAATTCAGCAGAATGACAGGCATGTACTCCATTGCATCTCTAGTGTGTCCTTTGAGAAAGAAGCAAAGATTGCATTTTCTGTCAAAGATGCTTTATTGGAAGAGGTAAGTGAGGGAGGTGTTAGGCCATTTGGAGGGTTGAGAAAGCAATATAGCACATTCAGTCAAAGAAGGAAAACTTGACCCTCCAGTGACCCTAATGCTTACTCCAGTCGATGCAATAATGTTTGCCACAATTCACCTGCTAAACTGTCAGGCAGAGCAACAAAAAGAACAGATTTTCTTAATGTCACTCAGGTGATTGGTCTATCTTGTAATTCCTTTTGACACTAAAACCAACAGATTAAACAGTAGGAAATGACACAGCAGCCAAATTTCAAACACCTGCTGCCCATTTCAGCTGGGTTGCTGAACCCCTCCAGAATCACACATCTGCAACATATGTAATGTCCAAAGAATCACTGCTAGAGTTTCTATTTTACCTGATATGCTACAATGGGTTTTTTTCCCCATAAAAGAAAAAAATCTTCAGCAAAATAAAGAATACTAGATATACACTCATGCAGGACTTTAAGGGTGAATGTGCAAGCAGATCTCAGATCCCTTCTCTCTAAAAAATGATCCCCGAGGAAAATCCCCCCTAGTTACTTGCAGTGTAAGACTTACGACATGCAGCTAAGCAGTGCCAACCTAGCTTGACAAATTTATGACACATATACCACTGCATTCAAAAGAAAACAGTAAAAATGCACGCACATTATTGCTATGTTTTGCACAGTAGTTAACCTATGACTAAAATAATAATTTAACTCTCTGTAAAGCTGTATTTATAAGTTTGTTAGAAAAATAACTTTCAGGTAACAAATTAGAAGAGCTCCAGGGAGAACTATAATAATTGAGTATCATGAATGAAGACCAATAATCAACACCAAGTTATGGTAAGTCTGCAAATCTACGGGAAAAAAAATAATTTAAATACTGTCTTTACAGTGCCCTTTTATACCTATTGCAAGATCTATGACAGAAATTGAATTTTTTTAAATAATTATAACAGAAGTATATAAGATAAAGACCTTTAACAAAAACAGGTAGTCTATTTCTAGATTTTTTCCACTATCTGCTAAGTTTAAAATGCAGCTTGCATCTCTAAGTCATATTCTATAATACAGTCACATTGAGCATGCCTTCTGGGAGGTTAGCCAGCCTTCTCCTCATACAGCATTTCCTACATTTCAGCTTGAAATCTCGTGACCTATATTTTACACCTTTTCCAATATATATTGCATGCTTTTTCTTTATCCCCAACCCTATTTTTCAGTCTTCTGTAGTGGCTTAGATCTCCAGTCTGAACGTGAGAAGAAAGAGTACTGATTAGCGGAGACTGTAAGGAACAGTGGAGATGATGTTTAGCGAAAGAAATACCAGATTCACATTTTTTTTACTGTTGGACACTTTCCAGTCCCTCCATACAACCCAAGGTTTTCTGTTAACCTTTGCTCACTAGATGCTTCCGTCCATCACTCCTAGCATCATACAGATGACTGTTACCGAGTTGTCAGAGAAGTTGGTGATAAAAACGGTAGCGACAGCATAGGAGGCAGTAAGATTTTCATTGTTTCAAACTCATATTCTACATCCTATACTAAAAGCATGAAGAAAATATGAGATAAATTGATAGTTTGTGTACAATTACATAGAGGAAATGAAAATTTAAAGGCATCTCAGGAAAATGCAAAGTTGTATGCATTTTTCATAGAAAAGACAGGGTTTGAGTCTGAAATATGGGATATTTCTTATAATTTTGGTTAAAAGCCATAGAAAATAGGCTAAGGGAGAGGAAAGAATTGCCTGTTTTAGTGTTTTTAATCTGTCAAGCTACCTGTTATGAAAATCATAGAATACACAAAGGGAAGGCATAATAATATTTTAGCTCGGTGACTCTAAACTGTCTGATTCTACATACGTGCTCCTCTTTACCTTAAGTTATTTTCTTTATTGAGATAGATACAATGATGATTCTATAACCCCATTCACAGGGCATTTCTATAGAATATGCTCACCTGAAAAACAAAATGTCATCACCAATTTTTATCATTCCTGGTGGCTGATCTCACAGATCTTAAATCACACTGAAGGAAGAATGTGAATCTTGTTTGCAGAATGGGGGGGGGGGTCTTTCCTTTGACATTTGGAGACAGAGCAACAGATTACTCTCCTCAAAACACTACTGGAAATGGATTTACTTAAGTGATCTATGATCACTCAGTTCAACAAAAAAAACCCAACATAGTGCCACAAGCCTCAAAATACATATGTACTAACTATGCATTTGAGTGGTACTATTAAAACCAGTGGTCCTACCTCTAAATATAAAAGTTAAGGATGAAGAGATGTTTGCAGTGCATAGGGTAAGAACTCATAATGGTGTTCCTATAGTTTCTGTATGTGGGTTTATACAGGGGAGATGGGTTTTATTTAAATGCATACTGACAATGAAAATGTAGCAAAACCTTTTCTATAAGCTTTTGGAAATGTTTTTCATATTTTCTAATTCTTTTCAAATGAAACAAATGCTAAGGACTAAATCAAATCACAACAGAGTAGTGTAAACACTACCTCCGGATGATCCTTCACAAGCAAAGACTGTTACATGAAAGAGTATTCATCCCTGTATGAGGTACGTAGTGGAAACAATCTAACACTTTATAATAAATGTGGCTGTTTGCAAATATTTGCTTTCCCAGGCTGACAAGCTAAAATACAAATGTTCTAAGAAGACAACTGATGCCTAATACCAGGCTTAGTTTTAGAAATTAAGCTGTACAGGCTTTCAGTCACCATTGATTATTTTTTTTTAGTGCTACGTACTATACACCATTGCGTGTATATGTGACAAATAACAGTGTCAACTTGCGGAATTTTTACCTGATTTAACTTACTGCTAATTAACACCCACTTTTGATCACCAAGTCAGGTACGGGGGTGGCGGGGGGAACCACAATCAATCAAGCACCGACGTAACACCCTTCCTCTTCCTTCCCCAGCTTCACCTTAACTCAAACACATCTCCTCCCCACTTCCTCGTCCAAGCTTGCCTTGTTTTCACTGCGGGTTACTAAATCCATTCCGGTTCCACAGGGAGGTTATAGGCAGCACAGGATGTCAGGGTCACGTGCACCATGGCTTCTCTCAAACACTCTTTGCTTCCTCCTGGTTTCCTCTCCCACACTTTGCTTCTTGCCCCTTTTCTCAGATGCTCTTTGCTTCTGCAAGTTTTCCTGCAGTTCTGTTTCCTAGCGTCCCTGCCGCAGCACGGGTCACCCATGGGCCGCAGTCCTTCAAGGCTGTTCCTGCCCAGCGTGGTGCCTCCTTCCGAGAGTGTCAACAGACGGGTGCTTCCACCCCCTCAGCTGCCTGTTTCTTTCTTAAATATGTTTTTCCAGTGGCGCCAGCACAACAAACAACACTGTGGTTACTTTGGTACCTCAAGGAAACTTGACCCAAAATAAATTAATTAAACTCATCTTTAGGAGAGTAGGAGAAAAGTTTTTCTTTACTTTATGGTTGCTAAGATCGCAACAGTAATTTGCATCTGTACTTCTGCAACGTTTATGTATAGCAGCAGGAGAAATCCTGTCTGCTGTTGCCTCTCCAATGCTTTGCACCTTTTGCTACTACCAGGAACGATGAGAGACTGGAAGAATGACCACGTCCAAGTTTCTTGTGATGCTTTGCACTGAAGAACCACAAAAAAAGATCTCAACATATTGTTGTGGGATTTACTGAAATAGGCACAAAGTGGATTTCTACAAGCAAAACCAGAGTGGTGACAGAAAGACACTTTTCAGAGCTATAGGAAACCCAAAGTAAATATGGCTTATCAAGGAGACTGAGAGAATGGAATATGATCCCACAGTAGTTTCCACTCAGTAGGGTTATTGCCAATTTAGAACAGAATCTAAGTCCAAAGGTACAGAAAAAAAGATTTTTCAGACATTCAAAACTATTCATTTGCCTCATATTGTTGCTTTGAAAAGACACTGTGTACCTAGACATTTCCAAGAGATCGGGGTGGGAGCAGGGGGGGAAGATCAATAAAAATGCATATTGTGTGCTGATATGTGCATTTTGTAATCAAAAATGTGCATATGTAATCACAAACCAGTGAAGACGTTTGTGGGCTTTACAGCTAGCAATGTCTTTGTTTTCTTGCATTAATCTCAGGATTCCAGCTGAACTGTGACCCACACTCTATGTGCTATTCAAATCCATTCATAATCAGCAGTTCTCAGGATCTAAAAATGGAATCGAGGAAGAGGGAACCTGTTTGGAATTCACACACACGTTTTCCTTTATGATTGTCACAGGATTTTGAAACGGTTTTTGCTAACCAAAGTAATAGCTACAAATGTACTTGACATTTCACTTATTTTTCAGTATCTGTAACCTTGGTGCAAACATTTCGTCTCTTAGATTATCTTGTATACTGGGATGCAGTTCATGAAAAATTTATCTTCCATGTTGCATCAAATATTTGGAGATTATACCACCTGGAATCTATTTATTCAAACACACCTGGTGCTGTCTCTCTTTTTAGCCTGTAACACAATGTAGCCTTGCCACTACCATGAATCATAATTTCTGAGCTGTAGAGAAGCCTGTTTGCTTCTTTCCCAATATGTTACCTACCAAATATTGTGGAAAATGACTAAAAATTCACGGATATCACAGACTCCCAGTGCCATTCTACTGGAGTTTCCCTACCAGTTTGAACAGGACTTTTGTTTTTATTTTGTATTTTTTTATGTTTGTTTCGTAAATGCCAGCAATGGTGAAAAGGACTAGGAACTCTCAGTATTGGAAGCCAAACCTTTTTTACCACTGAGCATCTTTATCGTTTTGCTTTCTGTTTAGTTTCAAAGTTCTCCAAACACTTCCTCATCAGTGAACTTCCAGAAGAAACAACAAGCCCTGAAATGAGAGGGTTTTCTCCTACAGTTACATGACAGAAGGTACTTAAACCCCTGTGCACCTTAATGCAAGTCTCACTTTGGCAGCTCATATAAATTCCCTCTGCTAGGACCTGAAAATCGAAAGAAATATTTAAAATGGGCTCATAGTAGATTCTTCACATGAATGAAATCATTGTTTGAAAGCCAAACACCATAAAAATTGCAAACCACATACAGCTGAATATAATGTACCTCATTAGAAGCAACACTAACCCATTTATCATCTGGTGATTCATCTTTGCCCTTTGTTTCATTACAATGGAAAACAATCTGTGATCCTTTTCCAGTACTCTGGCTTGTAAAGTCCACGCTACAATATTTTATCAGTCCACTTTTGCCTAGCCAGTTGTTTTTCAGATCACTGAGAGAAGTAAGTTTTATTTCAAAATTGCCAAATATTTAGTATAAAGTAAGAGTCCAAGGAATGAAAATACTCTCTCACTGCTAATGCCCCAAAATAAATGTTTTACATGCTATTTTTTGAATCATTCTCTCTGTAATTTGTTTCTGTTTGTTATGCTGTCTGCTATTGGTTTGTCTGGAAAAGAAATTTTAAATCCTGACAATTCTGTCCTCTTTTTATTCATGAAGAATTAACAAAATGTAATAGGTGCACCTTGATCATCCATCTTGCAGCAAGTACAGGATTTTTTGGCCTGGAATATTCCCTTAATGGTTTGGGTAGGGTTTTTTGTGGTTTTTTTCCTTCTCCCCTCTGAATATCTAAGGGGGTTTCCAAAGCAATTTGTGAGAACACTTCAAGGTTAGTTATTTGGAGCTAGCCTTCCTAAAATACCTCTGTTACCATTTATCCTGTATTTTTATACCTTTTAGTAAACAAAAAAAAGTTGGTGGTAATCAAGATTCTAACAGAACACACACTAACCTACACAGATGTCCAACACCGACCTACAATATCATCGAACTCCCAATGCAAAGTCTTAGTAGTAACCTACAACTTTTTAACATGTGTGTCACCACATCTGACTGTCACACAATTCAAGCATGTTGAAAGTTACCATTACTTAACACCCACAATTTCATGGTTACTGCTCCCATCAGACTTCAAAAGTCTGAGCACTTTTTCCTTATTCAGCACGAGCAGGTTTACTAGAGAGTCCCTGGTCAGCTTCCTTATCGCCTGTATCAAGAGTTGTCCTCGACACTCACCCAGAGACCTGGACCGTAATGGTGTCTTTCCAGCAGATGTTCAAGCCCTCAGTAAGGATCAGTGCTTGTGATCACGACACTTTCTCCAGTTCTCCAAAAACAGGCTTCATCTACTTTTTCTTCTTGATCAGATTGTCTATAGAAGATGCCTACCAAAATGTCACACATGCTGATCTGGTCCTCGCTCTTAAGTTCCCAAATGGCTCATCATCTATTCTGAAACAGAGCTCCAGGCTCCTCATGGGACAAAGCACATCTCCTCTTCCTTACCTTCCCGATCCTTTCTAAAGAGCGTGCATCCATCGAAAGCAGCACACAAATTACGTAATCTGTCCTATCACCACTTTGTGATTCCAACGAGATCATAGCTCTACAACTGCACATCGACTTCTCATTTCTCCTGTGAGATTCCCATGCTGCAGGCATTCATGCACAGCATAAATGAAGCTTGATAAAGGGAAATGCAAAATCCTTGCATTTAGGATGAAATTATCTGTGCAACAGGACAGGCTAGACACTATCTGGATAGAAAGAAGGACAACAGTAGTATGTCCTTGTGATAAAGATGACCAAAACCATACAGGGCTATGTACAGTAACAGTGCTTGCGGTCAGCAAGTTAACAGAAGTGATTATTCCCCTCTATTCAGTATTTTTGAGACCACATCTTCAATACTGTGTTTTGAGATTCCTAGTATAAGACAGACATTGCCATTCCAGTAAGTCCAGCAAAGGGTCACCAAGGTCACTGGGGGACTGAAGCACCCGATGTACTAGAAGATGCTGAGAGAACTGGATTTGTTCAATCCCCAAAAAAAGAAAGCCAATGTAGGATCTTATTGTCATCATCAACTACTTAGTGAGAGGGTAGAGAAGACAGATCCAGAATTATCTTGGAGGTACACAGTGCCAGGGTAAGAGGCAACAGAACAAGCTGCTACAAGGGAAATTCAATATATGGCAAAAAACATGTCACAATGACAGTGATCAAACACTGGAACAGGTGCCCTGAGAGGCTGAGGAATTTCCATCTTTGGAGATTGTTCAGAATTGAACTGAGCAAGACTCAAGAGCAGCTTCATCTAACTAAGCTGGTCCTGCTTCAAGTTGGCAGCCAGAGAAAATGACCTCCAGAGGCCCCTTCCAACCTAAATTATTCTTGGATGCTACTGTATCACTACTGAGGTCACTAAAACATATCAGATAGATAGAAAGACTTTATTGTTTCAGCTTTGGAGTTCTGTGAAAAGTGCTGAATTTCCCTCTCACAGAACAGCGAAAAAGACCCAAAATTCCAAATTTCCTGAATTTCCTAGGCAAAGTCATACAACGCCGCATTAATTCCTCATCTGCTTAAACCTTAAAAAAGAAACAAAACTCAGAGCCAAAGCCCCCAAAAATCCAAGTGCATATATTTCATTGCTATTCAAACACCTACTGTGTATTTCTAAAAAAAGTGGCAGGATAATTCTCAGTGTACCACTTCTTCCTCAGGGTTTCTGTTTCCTGCAAAAAGCTAAAAAGAAGTAATAATGCTAATGAAAATGTCAACATATATTTTAAGTTTTCTCTCATTTTTTTAGAGGGTAAAATGGTTGAGATATTTACCTATCTGGCAAGCAGTCACAAAATATTTTACATCCTGACAGACCTCAAAGCACTTCACAACTCTATAATAATATAATCATTCCATTTACTACTGAACTGCAGCCAACTCCGAGACAGAACACAGCAGTGGTTTAACAGCACAGATGAACACTGTCAGCCCTTTAGAATAGTAGGTAGATGTAAATATCTTATCCATTTAAAAACCATAGGGTGCTTTGAGACAGAGTAGAATTAGCCAAACTTCCAAATAGCAAAGAAACCAGAAATAATATTGCTGTTCTTTGGAGGTGTCTTCCTTTTTTTTTAAAATGTAGAATCACTAGGAAACATTACGAGGGATACGTAAAAGCAGATTTATCCTCATTCCAAAAGAATACTGGATTTGATCTGAGTTTAGACAAAATGAATTCCATCTACAGAACTCATACGAGGTTCCCCTTTGATGGCCTGCAGTTAAATCCTGATCCATATTGGACAAACCTACAGAATTTGTTCTGATTCCAGCTCAGAAATATTTTACTTTTCCACAGAGCTTCTTAATGTCCCTCAGTGAAGCTTAAGTGACGTATACTCTTGGTATTTAAACATACAGGGCTCAATCTGTTGTTTAAACATAAACGTCTAATGCTATTTGACATACTCCAGGATTATGTGAGACATTGTCAGGAGTCTGGCAGATAGAACAGGATCTATAGGAGACTCATGCCCATCTGGAAAGGCAGCTGGAGGCTAGATTTAGGCAACTAAATCAAGCTTCCACTGCAAACTCTCAAAAAGCAGCAAGCTGGTGCTACATACACCACTTCTTCCCTACAATTTCTGCCCGTCTTATCTAGGGATACAAATAAATAGAAATTATTATGAAAGTGCCAGTATAAAAATTTCTTTTGTTTTTAGAGACTGGAAGGACTCCCTACAGATGTAGCTGTTAAAAGTTACAGATTTCACTGGCAAAGTTCCGGTTATAAAATGTGTCCTTGACAAATTAAGTCATCAGAATCTTCATTTGCGTTATAATTAGCCAGACATAGTTTTATAATTAGTAGGCATAGATTAATACTGTACAGGTATAGATTAATATTTGTCATGTGACAGATGTTACAAGCATTAGCTGGTAAACTGATCTGGTAAGGATCTGTGACGGGTTGACCCTGGCTGGATGCCAGGTACCCACCAAAGCTGCTCTCTCACTCCCCCTCCTTGACTGGACAGGAGAGGGAGAATATAAGGAAAGACTTGTGGGTCGAGATAAGGACAGGGAGAGATCACTCACCAATTACTGTCATGGGCAAAACAGACTCGATTTGGGGAAAAATGAACTTAATTTATTACCAATCAAGCCGGAGTAGGTAATGAGAAATAAAAAACCAAATCTTAAAACACCTCCCCCCCACCCCGCTTATTCCCGGGCACAGCTTCACTCCCGAATTCTTTACCAACTCCCCCTGAGCGGCACAGGGGGACGGGGAA
>JAVKLA010000031.1:24297783-24313825 GCA_034782735.1 Sagittarius serpentarius | reverse complement strand
GCTGTATCGAACACAGGGGAAGCTTCTAGCAACTTTTAAAGAAGCCGCCCCTGTGGCCCCCCCACTACCAAAACCTTTCCATGTAAACCCATTATAGGATCACTGTTCAAAACTGAGTGCAGCCAGACTGGAGATGTATTTGACTGTAACCACAAGGACTAATATTTCAATTTAATCATTCTGCAAAGACAGTTGAAGATGGATTATAACTAGTACAAGAAATACAATTAATATTCTCCTATTTTGTGACAGTTTAAGAAGTTTACGAGTTAAATGTTGCTAATCTGAAGACAATAAATACTGGAGAAGTACCAGCAGTTCATTGTTCAGCCATGCAGCCTATGTCCTTAGGTTAAGTACGGTGCAAAGAATGAAATAAAAAATAGTTAAAGTAGTTTAGGTTTAATTTAGTTTGCTATGTAAGATTTTTTTTTTTTGCTTGCTTGCTTTTCGGTATCTTAGAAGAGCTATTTTGTCTGAGTCATTCAACACCTTTCTTCTCTTACTTCTTCTTCTCCACCCCCGCCCCTTTCCCTAATTTCAGCAGGTATGTCATTAATCCCATCATATTGATAAGAATGTCAAGGGATTTGCTACCAGCTCCTACGTTAAGTATGTACAAGAAAAAAGGGTTACAGAAAGACCAGATGACACAGTAAGAATTTGTTCCCACAGACTCGCTATACTGTGCATCGTATGTACTCTATCTGTAAAAACTTCCTTTAGTATGTCACATTAAGATGTGACTTTTTTTTAATAGCCAGAGTGGGTATGAGATACTTTCATACTTCTTTTTACTGTGCTAGAATAATTCCTAACATTTAAAATTAGAGATATGAAAAAATCGATTTAGCAATAATCTGTCTTACCTTTGAAATGGATACATGGATTGGATAAAAGATGATAAAGATGGAGATAACTTCATTCAAAAAGTATGGTAAAATATACAATTTTTAGCCAATCTAAATCTGTTTTTCCTCCCATAGGCTGTGTTAATTCACTGTAGTTGAAAAAGAAACTTTTAAAAGGCTATCTCTTTAAAAGTTATATATGTATTTAATAAAAACATTGCCCACTATTTTTCCAGTAAGGGATGAAGATATCTTTGATGCAGTTCAATCTGAGCAAGTTATCTAAGATTTTGTGCTTGATTTTTAACTTACTCTTAGATGGACATATAAACAAACAAATACATTTTTTTAAAGGACATGAACGGGTTTGGTCGTTTTATAGCAGGGTATTAGCAGCCAAACATGACATTCACCCCTGGGTAAACTCTTATCAAGTATGTCAGCATCACAGCACCTCAACGGCCCTATTTGAGAATGAAAACAAGGATGTTTAGCTACCTTATTATCTTTAGATAATGTTTTAAATGCAAAATGCTGCAAACTGATCACAGAGGCAACACACTAACTATGTACTGCTGAGTGCATTACCTATTATGTTGTTCAATATATCCTATCCTTGATGCTAGCAAAACCACGTACAGCCAAGTAACCTGAGTACCCGGACTGCTTTTTCTAGAAGGCTGTCTTTAGGGAGCAATGCACCAGCCACTCAGAAACTCAGAGCAGTGATTTTCCCTTTCAGAAATGAATGCTGTATCACGTCCTTTAATACTGAACACAGAAACTCAGGCTAACTTTGATGTGGTGCAGAGAATAAAACAACAGCTAAGCAAGAAAACCAAAACAACAACCTACCATCAAAGGCTCGTTTTCTGGTTTGGGGAAATTTTTAATTAGGAGAGATCTCAGCGACATCTCAGTGCTGGAGCTGGACACCAGCAGAGTGAATAAGACAGAGCACTGTAAAAAGTCCCCAATACCCTGAAAAGTTTCCCAGTAAGAGATGATTCATCCATCCATCGGTACCCCCCAGTGCAGCCCGCACTGTCCCGTGGGACCACAAAGCCTCCCTGTCCCCCTAGGAACTGCATCTCTGTCTGTGCTTTTATCTTCTGCACAAACGCAGAGACACGCACAGTAACTGCTCCAATATTCTGCCCCATTTCTAGAAGGACTTCCCTTGCGGGTTAAACAGTTTCTAATTAGAAACGTAGCGTTGCTTTTTTAATTGCTTATTGCAGTTTGTCTTCGGGTTAACACGAATTCCACTGAAAATATTTTTCCTTTAGAAACTTAGTCTTTTTCCCTAGACATATTGTATGGCCTGTTAGATTATTTGCTCTACAGACTATTTATGCTGTACTGTTGTTCTTTTTTATAAAGGAATTGAATGTTGTGGTTTTATTCCTATTAATCTACAAGGCCCTTCCCCCTCTCTCTCTACAGAATTAATGCTGGGAAAAAAGCACTACTCCGTGTATAAACTGTTTTCAAGGTCTAAAAGTGCATTCCGGAATTAGAACAATAAACTTGATTTTTTTCACTTTTTTTTTTTCCAATTTGAACATCTTAAAACCACAGTATCTTAATAAATTATGCCAGTATTTATATCAAGAATTTAAGTCCAAACTCAGCTCTTTTAGCAAAGGCTAAAAAAAACCTGGCTAAAACATCTAGCATAGTTCTTCTTTCTACACTGGGCCATGACTGGCTTTGTAATCATTAATCTTGTTAACTTGGTGAGCAATCAAAGTAACTAAAAAATTAACTGAAATGCAGTAACCAGCCACTATGACTTACATTATAACAGCACTTTACCAGTGATCTTTTGGTATCTGTCAATAACTGGCAACACTTACAATGCCAGAAACTGTGATTTTGCTCTTTGAACTCAGATAACGTAAGCTACAAATTCAAATACCAAATGCAAACCAATACAACAGATACATAAATATTGTATACGAACGAGAGATGTGTTTTTGATTTGAATCAGTTCCAAAATTTTAAATAAAGTCCACAACAAAGTCAGATTCAGTGAAAGCCCAAAAGTGAAACTTAGTGCAAATTCAACCCTCAAAATAACTGTGCAAATTGTCTAACACAGTACAGTAGTTTTAGAATAATATAATCAACACAGCGAAGAGCTCTAGGCTATCAATCAACTGTTTACCTCTTGGTTTCCTCCTTTATATGGAACAAGCTACTGTAACTATCCGGTGATTGCAGTGCTGCTTAAATAGAAAAACCAGAGGGATGAAGAATACCTCCTCTTAAACGCCTATAAACTCTGCAGTAATTTGGTTATGGAGATGAAGCGTCTTCAGTTTATAAACAAGCTTTCAATGGGTCCGGCTTGAGGTGCGCTGACAGGTCCCAAAAACTTGCATTGCATTTGTATACTCTGTACCTGATCTGCAGATAGAGAAGGGATGACAGTCTTCAGGGTTGTCGGCTGATAGCTTTCACCAGCACAAAAGTCATCATAAAAGAAAGGAAGGATAATTGCAGAACTACTGAACCTAATGAAAGAGAGAAAACTGTAAAGCATACACAACTGTGGATGCGACTGAACGAAGCATCTCTTGTAAGCGCAAACACAGGCCATCGCCTTTCTCTGCACCAAGCAGCCCGTTCAGCACGCTCCATTATTTAAAAAACCTAAACAAAGGGGTTTCTTCTTTTTCAGTCTCAGAGAAATTACTATGGAAAGACCTTAGTTTGATATACAACATCTGGTAGGTCTATCTTTGCTTCTGCCTTCCCAAATTATCTAAAACCAGTAAAAATTTTAATTCTCGGGTACTCCTGAATTCAAGCACCTTTTCAGCAGATTTCAGGTTAGCTGAAGTATGCTAAACAGGAGCAAGGCAGAACATGAAATCTTGACCATATAGGATCCTCCTCTCCTACAAAGCCTCCAATATTCCAAGGGAAATACCAAGGAAGATAGCCATAATACACAGTGTTGGCCCTTGCAAATGTCCTTTTCCTCTCTGAAAGTTCCAACAATTCAGTAATCCTCAAAAGAGTTATCAATGAAGAACAAAATTAGCTGTAAAAATTCACCCTGTCCCAGGCCTTTTCAAGTGCACTCTGAAGGGAATTATTAACAGATGAAATTTGAATTTCAACATTTGTAAAATAATTCAGCCCTGTATAACAACTGGTTCTCTGAGGATTCCTTCAGTTTTGCTTATTAACCTCTGCAAGCAGAAGTAAAGAAAAAAAATTTCTATCACCGATCTGAAACAGTTTTTCCCTTTTATATACCTACATCAATGGTGACCATATGGTTACAATCCTGTCCTTTTAATCACTTTTTACTCTCCAGGGTTTGTATAGGTTATTGAAGAGCTGCCACACATCACCCAGAGGAATAGCTATGCTTCAGTTTTGGATAACGGACTTGCTGGAGCACAGTAATTTTTTACAGTTATTTATCTTATCAGCAAAGTCCTTAAAGACTGACCCCTTCTGCAATACAAGACACTTGCATGGTATCAGCTTGTTACATCCGTTTCTACTATTAATCTCTTTAGTTTAATAATTTTATTTAATGTGACTTGGACATCAAGAATGACAGTTAGTAAAATGTGATGCTCCCTATATGGAATAGAGATCCGCTGCTCCACCGGCCTCACCACCTTCTCTTTTCAAACCCACTGTGGCTGAACCCACAGAGGACTGTAAGACCATTTATATTTGCCCGCAATCTGTCTACCAAGAACTTCTCCTGAACTTTTAAAATCATCAACAGATACACTTTTAAGTTGGTCCCAACTGTTCTGATATTTTCAGTGAGAGCACTCAGCAGAACAGCTGTTTTTACTCATGCTTGTAGCCTTCCTTTTGCCGTTATCCTAGATAAGACCAGCTGACTGACGGGGAAAAAGAAGAAAAATCCTCTTTCTCTCAGAAAAGTAGACAGACAGACTGAGAAAGAGGACAAGATTTTGCATATCGAGATGGCAGGGGTTAGAGGAAGAGAGGCAAGCAGACAACAGAAATATACTTGAGAATGCAGAGGTCAATGGATCCAGCTTCTTGCTGCCAAGCAACCACAGTCATAATTTTCAGAAGCTGTCAAGCACTGTGTTGAGAATTCTCCCTTTTTCCAGAAAGTTAGCACTTTGCTAGCTAGAATACAGAATTCCTTTTTAAAATACTCCACCTAAATGTATTCATGCTTAAGTTCTCCATTTATTTATCTGCCAGCACTGTGCTTTAACAGTTTTCTTCCTGCTCATGCATTTAGAGAAAATAAGCACATTCCCCTCTCACTTTTCATTTTTCTACATTAAATAAGTCATCCTCTTCCAGATGTCCCTCATAACGGAAGCCACTATTCCTCTGAGTATCGTAGATGCTATTGTTTACTCTAATTTGAAATCATCACATGAATATGGAACAGATAGAAGAGACCTTAACAGTATAAACGTACCACCAAATTTCTATTTTCTATCTCCACTGGAAATTCCTCCTTCTCTGCCCAGAAGATTTTAAGATTCAATTTGCCTCTGGTGATCCTGTAATCATCTAAGTCCCACTCAGTGAAGTGAGAAGTGAGAATTTTCAAAATTGCTGCCCTGTTTACACATGCTGATATTAGCCGAGAAAAAAGGAGCAACAAAGAAAAGAAAAGAAATGCATTAACTCTCCATCAAATATTAAGTAAAACAAATCAGCCTTTAAGAAAAGAGTAGCATTTCTAAACATTTATACCCTTAGGAACAATACATGGCCATAAGCAAGTATATAAGCTTAACGCTGATTTCTTGACAAGGATGGCTGGACTTCGCTGTATATCAAGCAATGTATTCATACTTCAGATTGTAATGTTACCTTTGCCTACCTCAACAATAAGTCAATAATGATCTCATAAATGAAAAAGAAATATTGGATAACAATTACCTGGTACAGCTAATATTCAAAAGATGACTCTCTGTAAGAATGGTGGAAAAGAATCCCTAAACCAGGATTCTTTTAAATTGCCCTATAAAAATTGTATGGTAATATGAAGTAAAAGTTTTATTCAGCAAAGACATGAAAGTTGGTCAGCTACTGTAACCTACAGCTAAATTAGGTTGCAAGAGAAAAAGTGTGTGATTCAGGAGTTAGGAAGAGCAGCGGGAATCACTAGGCTGCTGCTCTTTAGGTCTATTTTGGCTAAAGGAAACTGTTTTTCTGGGGTTTTTCGTTGATTCTGTGAAACACCTTTTCGGGTAGTAGGCACTTCCCTAATGGACAGATATTTGAGTAAGAAGACCACCAAAGCAGCATATCACAAATAGCACAAAGTTCATTTTGTGGTCTGTGTGGACAAAGAAAGCCAAAAATTGGAAATACATTTATGTAAAATTTCCTGTCATTACAAAACCTCAACCACAGTTAAGGAGCCTCTGACACAAAGTGGCTGGGAAAGCATGAAGCCATGCTATGCATGACTCCAGGGCTCCTAACACCACTCTTTTTTAAAAAAAAAAGTAGCCCCTTTAAAGGACAAAGCAGATCTATTCTCAGGCAAATAATGCAATCATGATGAAAGCAGAGAATATTTATCAGCAGTCACAGAGATTCCTGTCTCAAATTTATTAACAACATAGGTTTTTTTGATCCCTCTTCTTCATAATGGCATTGTTTTGTTAACAGCATTAAGTCAAGTTTTATACAGAACCGTGTGAGCAGCATCAACAGATGAAACAGAAAACAGATTTAAATCCAACCTGACAAGCATTTAGATAGAACCTAAATCTAATCATGTAGAGGCCTGCCACCACTCAAGCGCCTGACGTATAGCTGGTCTTTACGCACCTCACGCATATTGCCATGACAGAGCAGTCACTCCCCTCGACTCCACATGGGAAACGGCTCCGAGGAAGCCCCTGGGAAGCTGCCAGATCTCTGCCGTTATATCAGCAATTGTCCTCTGAATCAACATAAGGTTTTTCATACGTTCCAGTTTTGCTTGGAAAATGGAACATGGCGTGAGTGTTTCTCTGATCAGGCCTTTCAAGTGAGGGACGAAGCGGGGTGATCAAAGAAGGGTGCTGGTGATCCGAAACTGAAAGTAGGGGGAATGCACTTCCTTGACCTCTAAAACGACACAAAAACAACTGCCTTTTAGTGTGCTGCCGTTCGAACCAACGGAGCAGAACTGTCAGGGGCTCCATTTTGCCGTCTCATCCACACACGGTCTTCCAACTGTAGCGTTTGTTTTCAGAGCCACAAAGAATATGTGAAATGTATGACTTCAGACATTACAAAACTTAAATGCTAAACACAGCAACTGCTGCAAAAGATTTTGGGGTATTTAGTGTACTGTTTTATTCCAGGAAGAAACATCATTAATGATCAGTTCAACTCTAAAAAGGGAAAAAGTAATTTGTTACATAAACCTCTATCATTTAGCAAGCCCTGTATCTCTACAAGTGTTATTGTTTATTTATATTTTTACAAAATATAACTGAACAAGCACATACTTAAAAAGGAAGTTAAAATGATGATTTGGATAGTATTTTGTTAGGATTTCTCAGCTGATTAAATCATGTCTTCTTATCTTCTCCTTAGGTTCACCATAATTAAGGTGGTTTTTAATCTTTCTTGCCAATATCCCAAGTGAAAAAACGGAGCATGTGGAAAAATATCCTGTCTGTGCCTTCTGCTAGATAAATGCTAGATAAACACTGGATGGGCAAGTCATGTCTACTATTCTGAAAATTTCCTGAGAAACTGAATGATTCAAAGAGGGTAGCCCTCCACTATATGAAGCTGTTGACATGTAACTTTCTAGTATATTTTCTTACGAATGTTACAGTTTCTACAAAATATACTCTCTTCCCTCTTTTCTCTTTGAAGACTATTATTTAAGTGATGGCAAATCACTGTCCTATTTATAGAACAAATGCATTGGGTACCCCTAAGTCTCTTGATCTTGGTTGCATTGAAGATTTCTCTGTTACTTTTAATAGTTTAACCGCAAGATCTGTTCGTTTTACAGACAGGTTTTTTTCCAGCTGTTACACTGAGATAGTGCTTCAAGACATAGACACTTCTTCAGGCTACTTGGGGCTAACAGCTCTGCAAAAGGGGCGTTATGTGCCAACAAATCAAGCTTCTGTTCTCTTAGACCAAACTCTCACCTTCTGTAAGTGTTAATTCTGCCTAGACATTAGATACTGGAAAATCACTGGTCCATTTTAAAAAACAGTATTGGCCATGGTCTATTCTGAAAGGCTTTGTTCAGTTCCATTTTAAAAGAGCCCAGGACAGCAGTCTCACTGTATTTCATCTTTCCTGGGGATATCAGTTTGATGGCATCAAAACAGTTTTCACCATCAGGACTTAAGCCTTTCTTTCTTCAATCTTAACTCTTAGAATTACTATGATTAATTTGAATAGAAACTAAAAGGAGCCCCTCCCCCCAAATAATTACTATGTAGTTTTGCATTACCTGATTTTATTTAGTAATCTGACTTTGTTTTCTATTCCGTTTTGTTTTCCTTACTCTTTTTAGCATTTATTTACAGTTTATCACAACCAGACGGGACAAATATTTGCTGACAATTTCAAAAGCAGTTAGTGTTAACCTACCTTCAGCTGCAAAAGAAGATGCATATAAATAAAAGTCACGTGCTTCTTCAGTCAAAAACTCAGCAGCAGAAGGCAGTTTCCATTTTTGAGGATGGTTGTGGACCCAACCCTCCAATAACACCAATGGGTATCGCTTTAACTATATTCAAAGAAGGTACAACTGAGTAGCAGTACTTTAATCTAAAGAGTCATCATAGGGCTTTTTCCTTTAAAAATTCAGCACTACTATGTTTTGAACTTGGCTATTACTTTTCATTGATGCTAGTATTGCTTCTCCTATGGAGTTTTAATCAGTATGCCAGGTTTTGGACCCTGCTCCTTTTAGACTTCATTCTCAATTGCATCATACGGCAAAGTCTTTACAACACAACAAATAAAACACAACAGCAATAGTGCAGTTTATGCCAAATAGAACTTCAGGGTTTTCCAAGACTAATGAAACATCTAGAGCTGTACTGGGCAGTAAGTGAATTAACTGAGCCAACTATAAATAGCAGCCAAAAAAAAAAAAAAGAAAAAGAAAAAGACAAAATTCTTTGACAGTTTTGAGAATTCTTAAAGGATTCAAAACCTCTTTGACAGTTTGTCTCCAGACTGAAGACTTTTATTTTCAGTAGAACTGCACTTATATTGCTTCATAGCCTTACATTTCAATTCTTTATATTTAAAATAGGGGGGAAATCATTTATTTTTCATCTGCAGAGAAACTGAAACCGTGAAAAAAAAAGTTCTTTACTGATATGAACTTACTTAGCAAAGAAGGAGCAGGGTAGTTCAAGAGAATACTATGAGACTGGAAGGGATCTCCTATGCCTTACGGTCCTGTTCTATCCTACCACAGTAAACATGTTGTGTAATCCCTTACCAAAACTGCATGGCAAGAGGTAAAATACTTACGTGTCTTTCAGGTTGGATATTGTCACGTCAGTCTTTTTGAAAAGCTATTCCTGTTGGTCTGACAGTTAGAAATGTTCTTCGCTTTGACAGCCTAAACTTATTTAAAGCTAATATATAGTCATTTGTAATTGTGCCAGCATTATTTCTTAGGTCTCATCTAGTAATTTACCTCCCATTATGTCTTAGTCCCCTTTGGTCTTTGCTAGGAAAAAAAAGCCAAGTTCTTTTAGATTCCTACCACAAAAAGCTTTCCTATCCTCTATTTACTGTCGTGACTTAACTCCAGGAAGCTGACAACTATAGACAGGTTTTATTGCTTGTGATAGGCACAACTGTACAATATTCTATATATGACCTCACCAATGTCCCATAAAAGTCTTCCTCACACTAGATGATTCACACTGAGCCAGATATTTCTCTGTCACAAATGACTAAAAGCCTTAGCAAAAAATATTATTTGCTGTGACCCTAGTGCATGACTTGCATTTTACGCTAATGAATTCCATCCCTTTTCTGTCTCCCTGGTTTGTAAAATCACTGGATTATTTCTGTATATTAAGTCAGTCTTTCACTGAAGATGGACTTTTTTATTTCTAATTCTGTGTCGTCATCACATCGTTAGCACACTGACTAGCATTTTTTGACAAAGCTATTAACAATGTTAAATATAATTACACTCAAAGACCAATTTTGAGGAGCCCAAATCAAAACTTTCCTCCAGATTTATGCTTCCATTTAACAAAGTCCAGTCCTTGCCCTCCTTAAATTTGTTCTGTTCAATATAAGGTGAAGCAAAAAATTGCTATTCAGCCTGAGGGATTATATACTATGCCCACCTCTTTAAAAAGTATGTTTGGAAAACACCAAAATGAATTACAGAACTGCATTAATTTCTGGTTTAGTGACTTTTGGAGAACACAGCTGTTGATTCTCAGATCTTGGCCTTACCATTATTAGTAGTATTTTTCACTGACCTCTTACATGTGAAGTTAAACTCTTCTGTAAGAAACGCAATTCCCACTCATACTTGGCTTTCTACCAACTTTCTACATATGTAAGGTAACCAGCAATTAACTTTACTGACAATTGCTGTTTTGAGATTACCTCCTCTTCAGTGTTCATCCATCTACCCTGTAACATTCTGTTCGGCCTGTATTTATACATGCCTCCTGTATATTAAAGCAAGCGATACAAACGTACAATCTCCCTAAACTTCTGACCCTGCTTTCCTTTTCATTTTAAAGCTCTTATAAGACAGGCAGACCTCAATCCTAAAGTAACTGTAGCTAGGTTACATAATAAAAGTATTTCAAAGAATATACAATTAATCATACTACCGTCTAATTTCTCATTTTCCCTTTACTTAGTCTCCTCCTCCAGTAAAAAGTAATCGCAAACCAAGCAATTATTAGAACTGCAGATCATCCTCAGATTATATATCACTGGTATGTCCCTTTCACCTGCTGTTTGATAAATTAAGGAGTGCTGACTCCAGAAAGAAGCCTATTCTGAGAAGTAATACTCAGGAGAATGATCTGGAACTACACTGCCAGCTTTGATGGAGAGAAATATACTCCATGATATACTCCTGCTTGTCAGAAGCAAACCTATATCTCATTTAAACCTTGAAAATGAGGTGTCCTACTTTTCCTTTTGCAACTCATTTCCAGTTATGTAATCAAGTACCTTCACAGCACTAAGAGTGGTCTCAGTATGGTCTGATGAGCACAGAGAAGTTTCTTTCCCTCAGGGAGCGGCAAATCTACACCTCAGAGCAGCATGCAGCCATGTTTCCAGAACGCTCGCTATCCAAAGCCTGGTTTGGGGCTCTCAAGGGTTAACAGTATTTCCTCCCTGACCTGGAAACCACTCGGTCACTCCTGATTGAGAGGTGGTGATGGTAAATTTGGGGTGACAGAGGAGCCCTCCCCAGCAGTCACAGACCAGCGCCTCAGATCATTTGGAGAGTGACGACGACTCTGGAGACACCTGTATGGTTATAGCCTCATCTCTTTTCCTGCTGCTGTTCTACAGCTTTGCCTTTGCCAGTTACTGAAAGATAGTTCCAAAGCAAGATATTTCTCCCAGCTCTGCAAAGCTGCTTAATGAGTGACGAAAGTTGATAATAGAAATAATTGTTATGTATACTGCTCCAAAACTGACAGAAGAAACACCTACGAGCATTATAATCCTATACTCTTTTCCAGAAAATAAAAAGATATATAAGAGCTTACAGGTTGTTCAACTGTGAACAACTATCATCTTCCTTTTAGCATAATAATGGTTGTGTATCCCTATAATTAAAATTAATTATAGACCATAAAATTTGTACAGCGATTAACCAAAACCAAGATGATCCTCTGTGCTGCCAAGACAAACATCCATCACCAAAGTTTCTCCCTCGTCTATTTAGAATTTCCCCCCATTCTAAAAATAATAATAATAATAATAATAATAATAATAATAATAAATCCAACGTTTTGAAAGTGCCATGTTAAATCTGAGCTGATCCATTATTTTACCCTTAATATTACAGTGAAATAAGAATATTTTACAGTTATACTCTAACCAAAGAAGCACATTTATCCCTAATTCCTAGGATGTGTTTGATTTATGTCCTGAAATAATAAATGCTATAATCCTTACAGATCTGCTCTTAACTAATGCCACTGTAGATACTCTCATTATTAACTTTACACATCTAATCCCTTTCTGAATACCTGACTTCCATAATTTCTATAATTATATAGATTATTCAAGTTAGCTATGCACAAAATATAATGGTATTTCCTTCTTAATGCTATTTCTCCATTCAGTTTTACATCCTTTACTAACACTGCATATTTACTTCTTCCGATACATGAGCTTCTGGAGAGGGGTATTTCGGATACCTTCCTTTGAGGAAAAAACCAGACATCTTACCAAGGCCTTCCATAAAATGACAAGGACACTTCCAAAGCAGCTTACTATTTAACAAGGAAGAACTCTGAACTCTGAATACCTGTGGAAAGGAATTAAATAAAATATACTTTACATCTGAAAAGAGAGAAAATGTATAGCCCAAAGGACCGAAAGAAATGCAAGGGAGACATTTCAGAAAGCAACAAAAGATGCAAGCATGCTTAAATTATACTGCCACGGTAGTTCCTGTGTATGTTTGTTGAATGAAACGCAATCAAATTTGGGGTTCAACTTTTTTTTTAGACAACTCTAAAATATGGATTTCATTTACCTTCAGTTGAAAAATAAAAATGGACTACCGTGAAGTTAGGCTAGAAGATCAGTAGTTAACGTATCTTCTGTTTCTACCGAAGGTTAAAAACCACGAGCTACAATGGGCATTCATGTAATCAAACAATAAACAGTACTTCCACCATATAACATAACCAGAAACATGCAACTGTCCTCACAGGTTTTAATTTGGAAACGTTTTGTTTTGTTTTGGCAAGAAGCACTAGGAATTTCTCATTTCCTCTAGAGCTGTTTGGCCTAAACTGAAAGGATTTTTTGGATGCACTGTCATCATGGAAGTGCTTTATTTATATTTTAATTTCCAGCCCCTCTGTGGAGAATGCTGCTGGACATTTCATTTCATTTCATTCATTCTGCTTGCACTGGAAAAGCACACACTGCTTGTTTTTCTCTCTATGACTGGAAAAGAAAAAGGACGCTGTTTAGTGATTTATCCATTTTTTTAAAAGGTTTGTCAAACAACTTTCAACTAATGGGTCAGTCACTGTTTCCTATTCCTAGTATTTGTGGGTTTCTACTCACGTACCCGTGACTGGCTCCATAGGTCTCATGACACTGCGCTCTCATTGAAATAGCAAGAGCAGAAAGAATTCTGGTTTCAGTTCAGGAATTACTCATTAACATCCCATCACTACTTTGTTAAAACAGGCTTGTTTCTCCTTTGTTTCTAATTTTCACAACAGTACTTATTTGCAGGGGTCAGAAATACCAGTGAAACAAATTAGCAAGCTGCATTTGCAAGAGTGGCTACTCCTGGTGCCATGTTTGCCCATTTTGAGTACTGCAAAAAATCAGTGGATTAAGTTACTCAAAACATTTTTAACGGAACAACTCTTTCACTTTGTTCATCTGAAGAAAGGAATGGAAAATGCTAAGCTTATGCTGAAATGGAACAGGTTTGTCATTTTCATTCTTTTTTCAAGATGAAGGATGCAAAGGGTCACTCATTTCACATTGCCATCTCTTGAATTTCTCAAAAATAAAAACAAATGCGGCTGCAGTCCAAGAAGCGTAAGCGGTCATCCAAGAAACTGACAGTCTCTTTTGGGAATGAAAAATGATTGTCAGCATGAGAGACAGTGGGTGAAGAGATAAATCCCTTGCTGTTCTTAGTTTGCCTGTCGTTATTTACTTTTAAGGTCTGACTAGTTTGGGGAGATGTCAAGGGAGCAGCTGTCAGACTGAAGGCAACAGGACTGGGAAAACAACCTAAATTCCTATTTGAATCATGACTGATCATAACCTGTACCACGCAATCAGGTAAGTATAACAAGGAGACAAAGCAATACAGAAGTAGTTGTGCTCTCTCAGCGAAAATATTACCGATAGTATAAACTAATAGTCTAATTTATAGCTGGTCAGAAACGCTATGCTAAAATGAAGTCTCACTGGAAAATAATGATTTGCTGAATCTCAGGTCTCTTAAACTATGTAACAAACCATAAGAAAAACTTAATAATATTCCTCATGGGTTTGTAGTGGGACCAAAGAGGAGCGAAGCTGGAGAATTACTCAAAATGTACACATCAAGTCTTCATGCTTTCCTACAATTCTTCATCTCAAAGTTCCTAACAAATGAAGTATCAGATATTACAATCTTCAGTTTTCAAGCTGAAGGAAGTGAGGAACGAGGAGGATAATACATATTGCAAAACCACTAACAAAATCCACCAGTGAGTTGAGAATGTATTATGCTTTTCTACTTCACAGTCTTAGAATGGACCACGACTTTTACTCAGAAATTGTTTGGGCCTAAGCTGACCAGTTAACGATGTGTCTCCTCTAGAGTGGAGCTGAATTCAGCCTATCAACTTACTTGATTTCTGCCGTCTAAAGCGGATCAAGAGCTCTCGCATGTTTTTTGGCTCAGGTCTCTCTTATCTGGGATTTTAAACTGATGGCCAATTCAAATAATGGCACAGACCAAGAATTTTGTACTCCTAAGATAAATCTGGCACATCAGAAATTCGTTATTTGCGTATATACAAGATATATGCAGGCTTTTTAAAAGATTAAGTCTTTGAAGCCATGATATAACTGCTGAACATTGTCTTGGTTTGCAGCACAATAATCTTGAAGGGTTTGCATTTGACAACTTTTTGCACCGCTGGAGAAATTTAAGTAAAGAAGAATTATTCATTTTCAAACATCACAATTTCTTTTTTTGTTACATTAGCAAAACATGAACATTTCAAAGATGAAATGAAAGAGACTTCTGAAATTAACTGTCAATATCTCATAGCTTTACATAAAAACCTAAATTAAGAAACAAAAAAGAATTTATAAAAATGTACATAATTATTTACCTGTTCCTCTGTACCACTTGCCAGTATTCTAACTGCTACTTTTTGCAGTAGAAAGTGGTATACGTCTCTCTCTCTAGAAAGTGGTATACGTCCCTTTCTTTTTCTTGTCTCAAAACGTTTTATGTAGACTACATTACCAGAACGTGAGACAATTTTTTGCATTTATAAATGTTTGATGTAAAGCCGGTGTAGCTTTGTTGATACGCTGCAAACGTGAGTGTGTGCAAAGATAATAGGCTGATTATTCACATAATTCGTTAACAAACTGCTGTCGCGCGTACTAAGTATAGCTTGTTACCAGAACCATTCTGAGCTTTCAAGGTTTCGTTGCAATAAGCCTGTAATTGCCAGGTTTTTTGGTTTCTCCAGGAATTACTTTTGAAAGCACAAACATAAACGTTGCACTCCTGCCCTGAACATTCAACCACCTTCCCTCAATTATTAACAAGACGCAGCCGGTAAGATACGCTTAAGCAATTTGTTTCTGCTTAACAGTGGGCGGGAAAGGTATGTATAAATATTGAACAGTTTATCCTATCAGCAGAAAAGCAGCGGTGTTTTCACTTACTTTCAACAGCAGTTTTGGGCGTAATTTTGAAGGTTCTTTTACAATTGACCTGCCACAGATGAACACTTGCTTACAAGTACCAAACAAGGAAAAGAAATATTTAATGTTCAGGCAGTTTGGCAACGATACAACCAACAAACAGCAACTCTCAATATTGTTCTAACCATTAAATACTGTCTTCTCTATCAGATTAGCGCTGGTAGCCTAATCAACATTAAACTAAGCAATGCATCAGGCAAATACATGAGGATAAATCACTTGGACTGTATCAGAAATGACAAATGATCTCAGAAAACCTAGCTGAATTTTCCCAGGGATTACAATTTATTAGAAAATGTCCTGAATCTTAGGCTATCAATGCTGTGTTATGCTTTCTGTGTGTTTCAGGCTCCAGTTTAAAAAGTAATCATGCCTAGTACTCTTAAGCTTTCAGAAAGACAAAGTAATAACAAGTGAGAAATTATTTTAAAATATTACATGTATTTCCTTGGGAAAACCTGGGAGTGCAAAGCTTTGCACATACACAGTTTGCCAGGAAGACTGGGAAAAATCTTTTCCCCCAAAATCTGGAAACCACT
>JAVKLA010000031.1:24282875-24292903 GCA_034782735.1 Sagittarius serpentarius | reverse complement strand
CCCATCCCACTGGGGGGGGGGGGAGCGAGTGAGCGGCTGCGTGGTGCTGTGTTGCTGGCTGGGGTTAAACCACGACATATGGTCACAAGATAAGTGCAGAAAGTAGGTTGGAAATTATTCTCAGGCATAGTGTAGTTTCTCAGAGAAGAAAACCATGGCTGAAAATCTTGGTACCCATTCCTCACACCATAAATACAACTTTACCGTATCAATTCTGCCCCTTTGCCCAACGGAAAACAAATGCAGGATGTACCTCGTAAGAACCACAAGAGTATCTGGCTTTTGTTTTAATAAAGCGGTTTGGAACATTTACCAAGCAGAACAACTGTAACAGATTGAAACTTCAACAAACACAAGGGCTGGCGGGATGCCAGTAAAACAGCAGCAGCAGCAACAACAACAAAGCACCAAGACAACAGCTGGTTTGATATCAATACCTCAAAACCGAGGAATTTCAAACACCGCTCTTCGGTACCGGTGAAAAGTGCAGCTCTCCTAGGCCTCTTTGTTGTACAACTTTCAAAGTATTTGAACGCTTCCTATCAAAATTTTCCTTCAAAACAAGATCATTTCATCACGTGTATGGTCTTGGCATACACCTCACCTCCAAACCAAACTGCACCCGTTCAGGTTGACACACCGTGCCGGGACCGGTGCCGAGGGCCAAAAGCCGCCAGCCCCACGCCTCTGCCCCAGCCCGGGCCACAGCAGCTCTCAGGACAAGGGAACGGCGGCACGTTCTCTGGGACCGCAGTCTGAACCTGCCGCCAAGGAAACTTCTCTCTGTTTAATAGACAAAGAGCCCGTAACAAGTATATGCAAACCCATAGTATTTTCTTACGTTTTCAGTCACCCGTGAGAGCTTTTAATTCTTTGGTCCAAGAGATCACAGGATCATACAACAAAAAGAGGTCACAGCTAAATATTCCTTCAAGCTTCTCTGCAAAACCAAGGACACTCCGACTGGGGCAAATTCAAACCTAGAATTATTGTTCTGGTATTTTAAAGGGGGGTCATGGAGAGTAAAAGTAGATCGCATGTTTTTATTTTTCATCTTCAGAAGCTGGTTATAAGATTTAAGTAAATATATCAAAGCTTTAAGGATGCTACGAAAAAAGCATGGCATTTGCCGACATCTAGGGTACAACTTAAGAAGCTTCAGCTAATTGATCAGTATCACTCATGCCTTATCTACCAGAACCATTTTAAATTTATAACTGGTGATGCACAGGATACATTCTTATTTCTGCTCCAAAGGGACCTGCAAATTGGTGACAAAACAACTTCTGTTGTAACTTCACTGTCAGACAGACCTGCAGTCTGATAACTGAAAGAATACAAATGAGTCAACAGACCTTTTGGTTTTGTGACCAGGGTCGTGCTTAACATACAATACATGGTATACATAATACCCAGTGTACTAGGCTGCTGAGGATGACAGCATCTAGAAATGTAAATATTTTTAATTAATAGTATTAAAGTTACTGTAATTTAAACATGTAAATAAATACCGCTGCATCTTCAACTGTGTTTAATACACATACATGTTTATGATAACCAGACTGAACTGAATGTGGTCTTGATGTAATTTAATCAAAGACTTCTTTTTATTCTTTCACTTCCTGGCCTGGATGTGTGGAAGGGGCTCAGATATCTAATAATATTAGCTATATTTTCTTGGGAACAACATTAGTGCTTGAAACATTTCAAATCGATTTTTTATGAGCCCCGTACACCAACAGACACATCCAGGTCCTCTCGTAATATGGCAAGCATGTTTTTTTGGTCAGGAAGCTACAGATGTACCACTGACTACTTTAACAGAATCATACAGAGAACATGCTTAAGATACCTCATTTCTCTACTGCCTGAATGCTTTTCCTATACCCGTACACATAACTAGACTAGATCACGGTGAGGGTACAAGAGCAGCAGTGTCTTGTGGCCATTAGTTTTGCTATATTAAGTTTAAAAGGATCCACTTTAAATGGTGGATAGGGAAAAACAACCCGAAAAATTTGGTAATTCCCTCGACAGGCTGCTGAAAAATACGTATTTTAAGTGACCTACATAAAAGCCTGAGAAAATGGAGTATATTTTCTTTCTAAAACAACAATACCAGTAGAATACCTCCAAAAGCTTTACATTTTGCGACTGATAATTGCACGCTCCCAGACCAGAATTTGCTTGCAAACTCAGAGCATGAGAATTAAGTATCAGGAAGATCTTTGATGTCACTCTGCAACAAAGTGAAGGATTTGGGAGGGGGGGCGGAACCACAGAAAAACTTCTTGATTGAAGCAACACAGAGGTGATGTCGCAAGGCATTACAGGCGCTTAACTGACAGCACACACTTGAAGAGGCAAGAGCGGTTCAGTTTTAAACTAGCTCTGCATAAATAGCAGTGCCACTCTCTAGGAATGATTATCATGCCATAATAAAATGTGATGATTTTTTTTTTACAGTTTATACCTTGAAGAACAAAAGAAAAAGCATCTTTCAACCTTCATTCATGTACTGTACACAAGATGCCACAATAAATTAGATCATGAGCAAAACTTGGAAAATTAAATGTTCTGGTAGATCACAAGGTAGAAGGGGTTTCTTATACTGACTTAAATGTTACCAATCTGTCAAGCAAAATTTGCTTTCTGCAAAGGATGGGATTTCCTGTTTAAATTTAAATATCTATAAAGTATGTTGCTTAAGTCTTGAAATAGTCACTGTAAGCTCTCCTTAAAATTAACGGGGAAAAAAATACCCACTTCTATGGGACAATTCATCATAGCTGTCTTAAAACCTCATGTAGGAAACACCTAGAGAAGTCAGTTTCTGTCCTGTCATACGGAAGGATAGTACATAGTTAAATCTTAGACAGTTTCAGATACCTAAATTAACTAAGCTGAATCTAACCCTAAATGCCTTGGAAATTATTAGTCCTGTTGATTCTTTCACATCATAATAATCACCCCACAATGGCTGTCTCAAGGGTCTAACTGATAAACTCCCATGCATCACGGAAGAGATGAAGGTATCTTCAACGGGACAATTCCAACTGACTACGTAAATCTCACGTTCTCTTCAGTGAGTCAGAAGCAAAAAACTGCTGTGACCGCAAAAGAAAGTGAAGCTGTTCATTTGGCACCCTCCTCGGCAATGCACGATAATAAGCCAATTGGAGAGAAACATTTGTAGCTCTGGGGAAGGAAAAAGAAATTAAAAGCGTTTTACGTAACACTATAAACACATGGGAAGAAGCCAGGCTATCTTTGCATGGAATACAGAAGTTTTTGTTTGAAATCACAAAATACATGAATAAACTTTTATCAGAGAAGACCACGGGGTCAGCGGACAGCAAAGACTTTGCAGCTCCTGCTGCGGTCTCCTCTGCTGAGAAGCCCAAGGTGAGCAGTTACAGCAGTGAGACAAAACCAAGCTATTAATAATGCTGACCAGGTAGAAAAGCTCCCCTTCTACAGACAGCTTCCTTTAGGAACGTTCTTGAAAAAGAAATTGTAGCTCTTCTTGAAAAATGAATGTTTTCTCTCTCAGTACTCCGCAGAGATCATCACCACGTAAATGACTGCAATCTGTATAATTTCTTTCACGATGAAAATCAAGAATGTTGCCTTGATTAGTTTGGACGAGAAAAAAACCAAATCTGAGGCTCCTCTTCAATCCCAAAATATGATGCTATTCTTTTTGACATTTTTGTGAACTTCCTAGCATCCACTGACAGTAATAGATTTGGCCAGTATTCTGTGCACATTTTTATTTCATTCCTGAGTGACGTTTTAGTGGTTGTAGGTTTTGCTGGAGAACTGATTAGAATTCAGCATTATACAGATACAGTTGATAAAAGCACTAATCAAAGCCGGCCCCACAGAAGCTGCAAACAACAGATGAAGTGTCTACACAAAAATGTGACGCAAGATAAACAGTATCAAAATAACAACAACAACAACAACAACAAAAATCTCCAAAAGAACAGAGAGAAAAGGACATAAAGCAGACATTTATTGAACATAAGGTAACTTAATGGTTTGGGATAGGGATGGAAAGTATGTGTCCAAAAAAGGATGCAAGTGCAGTCTCGCAAGTTTTGATCACTGTATAAAATGGGTTGTCAGAAAACCATGCATGCTTCGTATTGGTGTCAGGAAGCCTGCATAACATTCTACTAAAGCTTTGTCAACACGCGTCATGTACAAGTGTCTTGTGTGTTAGGTCATGAGCATGTTAGGGCCACGTAGACCTTGTAGACACTAAATGTGGAGGAGCCATTGCCACTGAACCCAGCCTGCACTCCTTTATGAAACAAGAACAGTGCTGAAGTTTCCAGACCATAAAGTAACGGACCTCTGACTACAATTCAACAAAATAAACTAATACAACAGCAATAGCGTTGTTTTCTCTTTCCTCCCCTCTGGAAGGGTGAAATTAAAAGAGGTTATAAGGCAGCTAAAAATTGTCACAGCCAGACCAAAAGCAACAGAAGAAACAAAGAATTGCTACTAAATTAGCAGTAATTTCTCAACATCATAAATTCCTTTGTTCTTTAAGCTGGCCTTAGTGACCAAAAAGATAATCACAGTAGCTGACCAAAAGCCCTCATATATAATAAGATCAACGTCTTTCTGTGTATGACAAAAGTGGCTACTAGAAAGAAGCTTCATAAAGTTGTTCAGTTAAGACTTTAATAGTACTAACCCATACGGAAGTTACACTATGCAGAACGCGCACAGAAGTGTTTGCCTGGGTACGTACACTACAAATTCCTCAACTTCAGACAGTAATTGAAAGTGATGAAACATCAAAGATTTAAAATTACGTAACGCACCACCCTTTTTGCCCCAAAGGAAAGTTAACCTCAGTACTTCAGCCCTATATGTTAATAATCAGTCCTCGTAATTTAAAATCTTTATTAGGTCCTCAAATTCCATGTTCTTACTGTACCTCCCACAGTTCCCTCACAAATTTGCTTCAATAGGAAGAACAATTTCATTCTTAACAATAAGCTTGGACCAAAAATAAGTACAACATTGTGCACACTTACAAGTATGCATCGATACATTAGCAGCAAGGGAACATATTGTTATTATCATCATTATTATTACAAAATGCATGCCTGAAATTGCAAGGATTCAAAAGCTTTTTTATTTCAAATCAGTTTTTAAAGAGTATGATTTGTCTAACTTCTTATTAGGACCTCTTCAGATGAAAGGAGAAAAATGGATTAATAACAAAGAGCATACTCATTGAAGTTTAATTTCTATTGTCACAGCTAAATGATATTTTTGCATGCAAGCTGAAGCTATGTATTTTGTGATACACAGCCCCCTAACAAATCCTGTATGCTGATCCAGAGGGTTGGGGTTAATTTACCCCCAGAAGTGAAGCTCCCGGCGCGGGACCAGCCTTCTCAAAGCACTGAGAGCTCCAGCTCCAAGCCCATCTCGCAGGCTTTCGGGCTCGCAGAGCTACCCCAGTCCCCACCAGTCCCCCTTAGACCGGGGTTTCCAAGGCTGCCAAGCACTCACATGAGACTGCAGGGAATCACTAACAGGGAACCATCAGTTGGAACAGGGAGTACTAGGGCTTGGTATCATCTCTTCATGCCGGGAGAGCCTAGCACCAAAAGAAGCACGGCTAGGAGCACAGCCCAATTTCTACCCTCCAGGCTTTGTGGCAGACAGCTTTCATTATAGAGCTGCGTTTAATTGGCTTCTTACATATTGCAAAAACACTGGTATTGCTAAAAGTTGTCAGGTGGGCTGTTGCGATGGAAGACTGAGGAGACCTATTTTAGTTTCCGCCAATTTTCATTTTCTGATGTGAAAAAAAAGTCTTGAAAAATGTAGACCCGTTCTCATCAGCTGCAGCATCACCCTGTTGCTGCCAGAATACCTTTGATTGCTGAATGTGCCGAAAATCAAACACCCACTGCACACGTGTTCAGTTATCTTGTTAAGTGCCACAGTGAGGCATGTACAGCTATACTGGTACTGTGTGTAGTGCATCCTTTGCTACCATTTTACGCAGACAGGGACCAGGAGTCAGTACCTTCCAGAAAGCAGGGAGAAGAACTTGGCATCATAAAATTACAAGGGCTGTAACAGCAGGAAATGTAAATGACGGGATGTCACATAGGGAAAGCTGAAGCTTCCTGATCAGCTACAGCCAACAGCTACACAGTTGTGTCAGGCCAACTGCAATCTAGCTCTTAGTCTGAAGAATAAGATGGTACTAACCCATTTAATTTTTATTTCAAATTGATCTCTTCTATCACAAAATCTAATGAGCTTGTCAAGTGAAAGAATTCACCTTCACAATGCAGTGATGAAAAAAACCTATTTTCTTTCTCTAACAACGGAAAACTTCATCTTAAGTCATGTCATCATGAGACTGAAAGTATTTATGAACAACAACAACAACAAAAATAAACATTAGTAAGATGTATTCTTACCTTATTCTTACGGTAAAACATAGACATTCCCCCAGTCGAATCCTGCATGAAGCTACAAACACCTGTATCAACTTCCTAGCTAAAACAAGAGTTTTGACACCACACCTCCAATTTTTTTGACCAGAGGACTACTTTTGCATCTTCTTCTTGTCAGTCTTTCAGCAGAGAACACAGACAGGCTGCAGTTCCCACTGCATAGCTTTTAGATCCCAGTTTGGGAACCCCTGCCCTATTCTACAGTTGAACAGACAGATTCAAACCACTTTTTTCTTCAATCAGTAAGTTATTTGCAAAAAGACCATCTTTTATTAAGTAATTAATTATTCAGAGTTGTTAGGAAAGTTCACAGGAACAAAGACAAGCTGACTGGCTGCGTGGCAAACCTCACATTTAGGCTCTTACTAGTCACCATATATGAGACACACCACCTCAGTCAGCTGACATCATTTCTACTCTCAGACTGAAGCTTTTCCAAAAACAGTGACGGGAATCATGCTGAAAATACTGTATAACAGGATGCTCAAAATCCTCCTTCTGCATGAGTGCATGACTATTTGAATGACAGATATTCAGTCTCCAAATATGGGAGCCAATAAAATCGTCCCCACAAATGTTTCTGCACAGAAAAGACTGAAACAACATCATGAACAAAGCTGAATCAATTAGCCTTTTGAAAGTCAAATGAATACTCAGAGATCCAACCTTTATCAGGCTAGAAGTGCTTATGGCAATGAAATCAAACATAACAGAAGAAAATGTAAGACTGTCATCCCACTAGCAATACCAGAAACAATATTGTTACTGAACAGCAACAATGCTTATTACATATTGCTGCGGGAAAGAATAAATGGCCTTTTCACCTTCCCTTGTGCACTACTGCATTAAGTCTGAGAAGGTCATTAATACTACTTAGTGTCTTCTCAAAACTGAAGTTTTTAATCAGAGTTTACATTCCTGCCAGCCATTCTGTAGTCTCGGTTTTGCAGTTCCTACTATAGAAGATCACAATACTGCTATTTTGGGGGAGGCTAACAAATAAAGAAGTTTACGTAGTGTCAGGTCATTTTGCTGACCAGGTAGGCACTGTGTAATTTTTTTTTTTGAGCTTTGCTTATCAATTACCATTAATCTTGACTTGTGCTGCTATGGACTTCCCTGAGCGAAGCTTATGAATGTGTAGCAGAGTCTGATGGAGATTAATGTGCACAGTAAAACAAGGGGACAAAAATACCTTCAGAAAGGTACGACCTCAGACACAATCTGTCATAGTACCTTATCTGCTGCTGCGATAAAAATAAATTAAGAAACCAATGGTTTCTTTGTCAAAATCAAATCATAATCACTAGCGAAATTAACACGTAATCAGTGTTACAGTAAATGTATTACACTTACATGTTGTTCAGAACACCCAGTAGAACATCAGCCCGTTTGCTTTCTGCATCAATAAATAATCATGATTTCTCGCAATAAAGAAATTCATTTCTGGAAAGACAAAAAACAAACAAACAAAACAAAACATGAGGTTAAGTGACTGACAGTTTTTTCAGTAGTCATGCTGTAGTAATATATGAAAATGTAAAATCTCAGCTGGGAAATTTACAGGAACATGCTACAACTTCATTTTAAAACCTGCATAATTAAATCTTTATTTGTGAGTGTGAACATGCTATTAGCATTTTAGGAGACTCAAGAATATATTTCGCATATAGGTTAAAAGTTACTGGAGCTGCAGGGAGTTTCTTTATTATTTCTGTTCTATTTTGTTCTGCCAGGAACAATGTTTTTGCCGTTCAGGAAGCATGCGTTCCCAGTTTCAACCAAAAAGACCTTTCACAAATATTCTAAAAGAAAATGGAACATCAGACAAAAAAAACATTTTTCTTATAAAAAAAAAATTCACATTCTCCTTGAATATTAATGGTAGAAGGATTTGAAGGAAATCCTGTGGATTATATCCCAGAGTACCTCCTTTTATCCCTTTTCGATATTTATTAATGAGAATACATGAAGAAAAGAAACAAGTAGGTTGAATAATAGACTCTTACAGTGAAATCAATTTAACAGTGGAGTAGACTCCCAAGAAAAGGAAGAATCTTTGTAGATAGATATAGTAAAATTTATGAGATCCATTTCATTCCTACTGCTCTGACAGAAGCTTAAGAGAGCTTAAAATTTCCTCTAGTAGGAAATAAGGCTGATTTAAAAAATTCTTGCCTCTTGCACCTGTAAACAAATATCTTCTAGTTAGTGCGGTCAGTAAGTTTCATTTCTCATCCTAAAATATCACAACATGATAAGATTTCCAGTCACTGTTGTGGAACGTTCCTTGCTGTCAACAGGGAATTTCAAACATTTTTGATAACTGACCGTATTCCTGCAGATTCCTGAATTATGAATTTAAACCTGGCGACGACGCTTGATTTTTCTACCTGCTCTTTGTGACCCCCTGTGAACAAGTCTCAGCCATCCTACAGAGGAGGATGCTAAATACTGAGAAAAAATTACTTAGAAGCTTTTAGTAACTTTAAACTTTTCAAGACTGAGCGAAAATACTACTGAGAGTGAGCTGCAGCGAGAGAATCTGTTAGGTTGTCTAACAAGCCCGCTTAGTATCTAAAGCCTCACCAAATACTTATAAAGAAACAAGTGATGGCACACAGGTGCTCCGCGGAAGGAGTGCAGGTAGCATGATACGGCCCTCCAGTTCTGTCAGCCCTTCACGGAACAGTGAGTCTGACACCCTGCATTTCTCTAGCCATGAAGAAATACAGACGGGCTGTAAGCACACATGGCCAAGTTTAGCTTGGCTTACAACGATTAGAAATCTAGATATAGAAATGCAACAGTACAACTGAAGTGACTAGAAACATCTCAAAGGAGTCACCTTGTTCTGGTAATTTTCAGGCACACACCAGTAATCTGGACTTTTAACGCATCTCACCCTTTCAGAATTTTCGAGTTAAGCAAATGAGAACAAATGTTAGAAGCTGAAAAAGGTAGGAAACGGAGAGTTACATCCACAGGCTGATAAAGTATGCAAATTATTTGTCATTGATAGTTCAGTCCTGAAAGCTACCTGGAGAACCGTTTGCTCCTCTCAGAAGGTGCTCAGCGACTTATATTACTTAGCTGATTAAAAGGGGCTAAATTGTGCTCAGTCCCTTGACCATTGTGCACTGAGACTAGAAATCAGTGTGATGACAAAGCACAAACTTGGAAGCAAAGGCGTATGTTTGAGAAACAAATTTTAAAGCCAATGTTCTGTAGTGGAACTCTTTAATATATGCCATATGTGAAAAGCAAGTAAGGCTGGCCAGGCTGTGTTGGCAGAAAGCAATCAGAGTGCTTGCCTAAAAGGTGCAGTCTTGATCAAAGTCATCTTCAAACCATGGGAATGAAGACTCTGCTTCCAGAATCCGCCAAAGAAAATTGCCTTTTATTCCCCTACCTTAGTCCTATAGAAATATGCATTCCTTTAAATGGGTGGAAAAAAGCCAGGTGGTGAGATAGCAGGTAAAACTTCTTAGTATATGGGGGGGGGGGGGGGGGGGGTGTGGGGGG
>JAVKLA010000031.1:24263107-24280715 GCA_034782735.1 Sagittarius serpentarius | reverse complement strand
TGGCAGGAGTTGTGACCCCGTGGGGAACCCGCGCTGGAGCCGTCTGTGCCTGAGGGACTGCAGCCCGTGGGAGGGACCCACGCTGGGACAGGTCATGAAGAAACTGCGGCATGTGGGAGGGATCCCAGGCCAGAGCAGGGGCAGAGTGAGGAGTCCTGCCCCTGAGGAGGAAGGAGCGGCAGAGACAAGGTCGGCTCTCATCCATCCCCAGGCGGAGCGCCATGCACTCCAGCTGGTCACTGACACAGAGGCTGCCACCTGCTCCTCGTCTCCCCTCCCTGTCCTTCCAAAAGATCCTGTATCCTTCCATCCCACCATGTCTCCGTGATGCCAATAAGATCACAGCCCTGCAGGCGTGCGCACATCGCTACCTCCTCTTGGTTATTCCCCATGCTACATGTGTTACATAGAGACATTTAAGTTAGGCCCCCATGGTCTAAGTAGCCAAACCCCTGGCTCTGGCACCAGTCCCATAACCATTTGTTGATTTGCCAGATTCAACTGGCCCTTTCAAACCCCTTCCCTTTGACTGGGAGGACTGATGAAAAAACTACCTGGGCTCCCGAGTCCCTTACTGCTGCTCCCAGGGCTCTGTAATCCTTCTGGATACTCCTCAGACTGCTCCCAGTTGTATCCCTGGTGCCCACATGAAACACAAGCAGCGGATAATAGTCAGTGGACTGTACAAGGCTTGGTAGTCTCTCGGTGACATCCTTGATACAAGCCCCAGTAAGCAGCACACCTCTCTAGAGAGTGCGTCAGGTCGGCAGAGGGGTGCCTCCGTACCTCTCAGAGGAGAGTTGCCTGCTGCTATCACCCACCGCCTTTTCCTATTTCCGCTGGTTGTTATACGGGGACCAGATCGGGTGGCCTTACTCAGCTCCAGCATCTCTCCTCATGTGATAGGTCTTTCCTCTTCAGTCTGCACAGCAGTGAAGCCGTTCTGCAAGGGCACCTCAGGCTTTGGGAGAAGTCTCTTCCTCCTGCAGCTCCTTGCTGCTGCAAGCTTCCATTCTGCTGCATTATTGCCCCCTCCCTTCCTGTGTGCTGGTTTTTGGCTGTTCGGCCGTGGGTCTGCTGCAGACTGCGCTCAGAACCAGCTGTGTCACTCCTTCACAGCCTCCCTGATGGTACGCAGCCTTCTCACCGCTGCCCGCAGCCCAGCCGTCCCCTGCAGGGGGTCCCCTGCCTGGGCACAGCTTTCGCAGGCAGGTCTGCTGCCCATCCCTGCCCCAGGAGAAAGGTCTAGGCCCTTCCCGCAGTCCGAGGCCTGCACCACAGCCTCTCCCTTCAGCAGCTCCGTCTGGGCGAAGGCATCGGCCACCGCTGGGGCAGATGGTGCAGACCCCCCAGCCGGAGCTGCGGCCTTTGCTCTCAGACGAGTGCCCGCCGTTCTGCCTTGAGGGTCAGGCAGGATGAGTGCCCTCGGCCTGCGCAGACGGTCACAGAACAGTGCCCGGTTGCTGCGTTATGTGGACTTCAAGTCTCTCCACTCGTCCAGTGGAACGTCCCTCCTTCAAACAGGCGCCTGCCCGGCGTACCCTTCACTGCCACGCCAGGCTCTGGCCGCCGGTGCTGCCACGGGCTGCCCTTTGTGGGAGCGGGGGGCGGCCGCCATTACCCCTGCCCTGCCCCCACCTTGCCAGCCGCTCTCCCTCCGGAGAGCTGCCAGCTCCCGGTGGGCCTCCGCGCTCCCCTGGGGTTTCCCCGGCTGAGGAAGCCCCCCTGTACACCGTGATCCCCTGCTCCGCTGCAGAACACGCTTGTGCCAGAGCTGATCGCCTCGGGGAGGTGGGTCTTTTATATTTTCTTACATCTAATATTTTTCTAAAGCCTTCCCTTACAAAGTCTTATAGCTCTTTTGGTAGTTATAATTCACATTTTGCCCTAGCCTTCCCAATTTTATCCTTACGTAGACATTGATTCTATATGTAGCTACAAATTCCTTATGCTCTTAATGGAATTTCTTTTTAGATGTTTAGATTCTCAAGAACTGAGGCTACCACGTTGCTTTTCTACCACACGCCTTTTTTTTTTTTTTGCCACAAAGGCAGCCCATAGCACTACCATGGGAAGTAAATGAAGTTTTCTGGATGACAGAAAGAGCAACCGAGTTGACACAAGGCCAACTAATTAGCCCACAACAAAACCTGAGACGTCGTCTGGATTTACAGTGTTCAGCGCTAGTCAGTCCCTTTAAATTAACTTAGAGGAGCATAAAGTAATAGTGTAGGGGGACTAAAACAACGCTTATAATGAGCAAAATATGAAGAAGATGTAACAACAGAGCTATCGCTACTGAAAAAACCCACTGAATTGTGCCTAATTTCAGCAGCGCTGGGGAAACAGAAGGGCCAATTAAGGACTCGGCTTCAGGTTCAATTTTCATCTTGAAAATGGATTAGCATACCTGGGTCTTATATAACATTGCTCTTACATTTAGAATTAATTCTTTACCTTAAAAATATTAGAATGCCAATACAGCAGACTGGCACGGACAGCTACTCAATCAAAATCCCTCTGGAAATTCAGAACACAGCAACTGTCTAAGAGCCAACACAACAGCAGTACAAAACAATTCAAGTTAGCATTGGCTTTATTCAAACAGAAATTTCAGAAGTTACACAGCTACGCAGAATTAACTGTAAGAGCTCAGGTTTTGGTCAATATTTCTACTGCTACAAAGCCAAGCAATAGATAAAGTAATTACTACAGGAAAGCTCAGCTTTAGTTTTATGTTTCATCCAGAAGAGAAGGCGACAGCTTCAAACTCTTTTTTCTAAGGCACTGGTTCAATACAGAGTCATTAGGGTAGAGCAGTGCCTACAATTCACAAGCTTATCTCCTTACATGTTTTGTTTGTTTTACAACCGCAGCATAAGGAACAGTTAGTGAAGGCTACTCATAGGAAGTGAGCTGAGTAGCGCTTTAAGCTTCCAGGTGTGTTACAGAGCTTGTGAGAAATTACTCAAATCATTGCAAAAAGTGCTGCAGCTGCAGGGACAGTCACGATGTTGGGCGGTGTTGCTTTGGGGTTTAACAACAGTTGCGCTGTATCTCACAACTAAATTACAAAGGCTTAGGAATTTTTCTCTTGCGACACCACTGGATAGACTTATGCTTTCCTTGTACAACCTCCCCCTCTCTTTCCTTCCTAAAATAAATGCACTGAATGATGCCAAGTACTGCCCAGGCAAGACATTATTTTTAGTTCAATCAACCTATTTTCAGAATTTATCAACATCATGAAAGACTGCAGAATCTTTTCAGAGCCCAGAACGGTGCTGCTGCCTCCCAGTTAGAGCTATTTCAAGCTGGCACATTGGCTGTTGAGGCAATACTGCAAATAATGTCAGCATTAGCTAATGTTTTCCCCATTTTAGCCAAATGCTTTACAGTTTTCTTTTGAACATTATTCCCATTATTCCTGTATTTCCTGTATTTCAGAAGTGCAGGATCAATGCTCTGGAGAGAAAAAGAAGGCAAAAAAAGAAAATTCTACTTAATTTCTGGCAGTCTGTGTGTGTTACTGGGAGGGAGGATCACAGAAAAACAGGCCAGGTATTCGTGAATGCTGGTCACCCACAGAACCGTGGGCTATTTTAAGTCAATGGACCTTAAGGTGCCCTGACAAGAAACACTCCAAATTTACAGGTTAATACATGCAAGATTCACTTCATTTTCCATATCTCCCTCATGAACTTTGCCATGTTACTTAATCTTCCAATTTAGTGAAGTGGGAAATAAAAGTTTCTTGAGATTACTGATGGCAAATAGGTACACAGCTCAGAACGAATAAGGTCAGAGCGTAAGTTTAAACAGGCTTTACATGCTTTCAGGCCTAAAATTGCAGCTCTGCATGTAAAGAAACTAAAGCCGGTCTGGTTGCCGTATTTCTACGCTCTCAAAAGCAAGTCGAAAAAGCCACACTGTATCAATTAAAACAAATTGAGAAAACAATACATAAATGTTACATTTCAGTTCTGAGACTGTCTCATAATTAAAATGTAAGGTGTGACTTAATTTCTCATTGTCGTGTTTATAAACATGTAATCCAATCATTGGCAATTTCTTAGAATTTTGTGAATGCTGCAAAGTGCTTCTTTTCCAGCAGGTCTTAAAAAACTGATTACCTCCTTAATATCAAGATACTTGCATGACGTTACAGACCGCGTTAAAACAGTAGACAACTTAAAAGGAGTGCGGGCGATGCCATGGGAACTCAATGTCATTCATGTAAATTTGATGGATGGAGTATCTTAAAAATAAGAAACATGACTGTAGGAACTGCAATAAAGTAACAATGTACTGTCAGTTATAATAAAACCAGGAGACAAATTTGAGGCGGCAAGCCATACATTGATTTGTTCTTTAGATCTCACTGGGTGATGGTTACTATGTGACTTTTGTTAAACCCAAAGATAAAAACTACAGATTATTTTCTAAAGCTCCTGCCAGTTGCTGAGACAGATGCTTTTCATAATAGTATCTAAAGACTGTAACATTCATGATATCAATTATCAAATAGTAATTATAGTTCTATTGTACAATGTTTGCAGCTGTTTGACTTAATTATATTCATACCCCTGCATGTAAGTGCCTGCACATATGATGATTATAGTCAGAACAGAACTTACACATTAAAGTTAAAATTTATCCTTAAATATAACTGAAATTTTGCTTTTAATCACTGCTTTTAAACTGAATTAAAATCTTAATGTTCTGTTCAGAATAGAAATGGTCTTATGAATAGACACAAGAGCTTCCTATAACAGTTCTGGAAAAAAAGAGCCAGAGGAAAGGCGCAGTGTTGTACTGCAATAGGAATCCTCGGTGGCTTGATATCAACCAAAGCAGAAAGGGGTTACGTTTGAGAATAAATGCTTTCTGCAAATTGTTCTATTTATTTTTAATGTTTGTTTATATTTATTTAAAAAGTAATATTTTTTTTAATTTAAATATTTGTATTTTAGAAGCATGGGCCAAATTCTACCTCATTTTTGAGGATATTTTATATCAGTATTATCAGGAAAGAAACTAGCCATCTAAATATAAATCTAAAAGCAAATATTAAAATATATACTGAAGTAAATTGAAAATTAGATGGAAAATAGCAAGAATTTAAATGACACCTACCAATCTCCTCCAATACAAAGTTCGAAATTTGCAATTGCATTGATTAGTTGTATAACCTCTCAGTACAGAAAGAAAACTATGGACATAATTGAAACTAATCAAAATTTAGCAAGTGTTAGCTATGAGCTTGAAAGTATTTGTGAATCATCTACAGATGAACCATTATGAACATGAAATAAACAAATACTTATTAGAATATTATTATTAGGAAATGATCAACTTATAAATCAAAAATGAGTTCACATTTGTTGAGCTACATATTCAAAGAGCTAATTATTCACCTGTAGTTTCACAAAACCACACTGTATTATCAGCACATTCATTACAAAGCACTGCATGAAACCTTGTAGCAGCATGTAAGCAGAATCTTGACTAATCCAGACCAACAGTCAAACAAAATGGAATAATATGTATCATTATATTTTTGTGTCTTCTCCTTTTAATTTAGAGTTTAAATAGGAATCATTTTATTGCTGACTGATTTTTAGTCACAGCAGCTGGAGAGCAACCCATACTGGAAGCTGCTGCAAGAGATTACGTAAGGCAAATTTGAAAGACGATCAGAAGAAAGGAAACTTAACGCAAGCAAGACGTCATCCCAAGTACTAAAAGAAGCAGGAGGTAAGGCATAGAGCTGAAAGTGAAAGAAATAAAGGAAGGAAATTACGCGTAGAATTGAATGGATGTTGTGGTTTAACCCCAGTAGGCAGCTAAGGACACACAGCTGCTCGCTTGCTTCTCCCCCTGCAGTGGGATGGGGGAAGGGTAAGACTGTGAAAACTCATGCCTTGAGATAAACATAGTTTAATAAGAAAAGAAAAGGAGGAAAAAAAAAAACAAAACTAAAAAACCAAGAAAAACAAGTGAGGAAAAAAACCCAACCAAACCCAACTGCTCACCCACCAGCCGACCAATGCCCAGCCAGTCCCCGAGCAACAGCAGTCCCTGCAGACTTTCTCCCCCTCCCAGTTTTTATTGCTGAGCATGACTCCATAGAGTCATAGGGACATCCCTCGGGTCAGTCGGGCTCAGCTGTCCCGGCTGTGTCCCCCCCCAGCTCCTTGTGCCCCCCCAGCCTCCTCGCTGGTGGGGTGGGGTGAGGAGCAGCGAAGCCCTTGGCTCTGGGTAAGCGCTGCTCAGCGGTAACGAGAACATCCCTCTGTTATCAACGCTGTTTCCAGCACAAATCCATACTAGCTATTATGAAGAAAATTAACACCATCCCATGAAAAAACAGTACAATGGACTTCAGAGGGCAAGAACTAAAAGACCTCGGCACTGAAACAAAAAAGAAGTTAAGAATTGCAAGAGCTCTGAAGGTGAGCTGAAGGTGAACTTCAGATTGTGTAAGGCTAGAGATCAGATGGGATTTGAGACAGATGATGTGAGGTGAGTTTAGTCAAAGAATGAGAGAACTGATTTCAGCATATAACCCCTGAGAGACTTACTGGTCATAAAGGGAATTAGCTAGCATTACACTAGGAGAATATCAATTGAGATGATTATTTTTACAGGATGCAGCCAATCTGTGGAGAAGACAACTTGCTGTTTGTTCTGAATTTCTGTCCGTTCTTTTCACACATCACATCGTCTTTTTGCAATTCAGATTCACTTAGAAATCCTCCCGCCCTTCTCTCCTGTCCCATCTACTATGGCATAATGGTCATTCTGGTTTTAGATTATCTTATCTGAGTCATGATCTTATCCTGAATAAACATAGTCCATTCCCCAACCTCATTACAAGCTGTTAAAATGGCATTAGGAGTATACATGCATATAAAAATATACAGGATTTTGTATAAAACTACATTTTCTTAGGTGCTCTAGTACAAGGGAAATAACTTCTGTAGGTGCAGATGAGGCATTTCATAGAATTGTTTAGGTTGGAAAAGACCTTTAAGATCATCGAGTCCAACCGTAAGAGAATAAGAATACATTAACAGCAGTCAGAACATAACAGGATAATAAAACATGAACAGCAATTACAAACATGTAATAAAACCAGCCCACTCTCTATTCGCAGAAAAATAATGTAACAAACAATAAGACTGAAGAAAAAAGCCCCACAACTTCAGTGAATAGCAAAGCTACAAACAATGTGTATACTTACTATGGAACAGATTCTAAAAGATGATCCTGACTGTTTTTAATGGCATTTTAAAATCAGTGGATGGAGAGAAAGCAAGGTTCTAATAAAGCTGGGATTTTAGAAAATCATTATCCAACAAAATCTTAATCTCAAAATGAACCAAAATTAGTTTGGATAGCATTAAAGAATAATAAGGAAAGTGTGGTTTTCAGTAAAGATTTGCTGTAGATTAGTATAATAGAACTAGAAATAACCTCTTCCATACAGATTTTACTGTTAGGGACCAGTCCAATGTCAACCATCAAATAGGGATAAGAAATTCACATGCTTTTTCCACCCAGTTTTCATTTACAGGATGAAATAGTACAGACTTCTCTCTCAGTTTCTCTCCTAACAGGCAACAGAATAAAATGGCCACAGATAAGGATCTTATGTTACCAAATTCAAAGGCATTTCAGTGAAGAATCTAGGCTAATAATCGTAAGTATGGTTATTTGTATGTTCCATTCCTTCGATTTTCTGAGAAGGAAAAACAACATTTTCATGAAAAACTTTTATTATGAAAAATTGCTCATGTTAAAAATGTATTTTCTGGTCAAAAAGAGACAGACAAATATTCAACGTCCTGATTAATTTAAACATTTTTACCTGGGATCTGGGAACAAGTAAAGCAGGGTCTTGAACCTGAAAATCCCACATGAGAAATCAGTGTCCTGCTGATGAGCTATTGACTTTTCCTGCATTTTTTTCCTTGGTTTTCTTTGATTAAGAACAGGGGGGAAAAAAGTAAAATCTTAAAAAAAAATCCGCAATAGCAAAAGGCATGTTTTGGTAACTGAGACCGACATCAGATGCAAAACAAAACGCAAAACTAATAATATACTTTCATCAACCCACGTACGGTCTCTCAATATCTGAGAACAAAATCATGTTCAGAACTCATAACATGTCTTTTTTACCTTCACAGTTCATTTCTGTATTTACAAACAAATTCTCTGAGTACAGAATACAGAGCAAAAACTTCTGTATTTTTCAAATCTGTTGATCTTCAGTTTCAGTGTCGTATTTTGACAAGTTTACTACAGTATATGTGAATAGAAAAACCAAAAGACCTTTGAATCCAAACAAACTGAACAATGTGAATTTTCAAGAGTGTTAAAATATTTGAAAACACTTGGGAATGGAAATTTGGTGTAGTTGATTTACTACAAAAATGCAATATTCGATCATCATGTTTGAAATCTCATTCTGTTTGGAGCAGATCGCTCTGGTTTCAGTTAACTTTACAGGAGAAAGGGAAATGTAGGACTTCATTGCAAGATCTAGTTACAGCTATACTCATTTTTTCTGCATTTATACTTTCTAAAAAGTTAATAATCACGTCAACGTAATTTAATGACCATCACTTTATTTGTTCTCCATGACTAGTATCAACAAGTCCTCGCCAGCTTTATCTTTTCCGTTTAAACACGCTCATAAAAATATTTATTAACTCTAGTCTCACAACCAGGATTATGAATTGTCAGACCAGCTTCTCCAGACACAGAAAACACCTGAAGTCTTATGAATAACATATGCAACAGAGCAAGGTAAGGGTGGGAGATAGAAAGTTTATGTCGTTAGCAAGGGAGAATCTTTCTCCTTGTTCTCACTTCCAAGGCAACATCCATCTCAGGTGGAGACCTTGAAGTGATAGAAGTGATACAGAGCCAGACAACCATTTTGCATCAATCTCCAGGACTTTAATGTTTACTTATATTAAATTTTCCTTCTGTCCTTTGAGGGAGCTGAGAAAAACTTTCAGACAAAGAAGACACTTTTAAATTACATATAATGAGCATACTTAAAAAGGGAAAAATGAGATATAGATTCCAGAATTATAATGAAGGTGATTAAAAGGAAGAACAACTCAAAGGACTCAAGTAATGCTGCTAGATTAAAGCAGAAAAATGGAAATGAACAGGAATTATTTGGTAATTGTTTTAAAATAAAAGAAACATTGAAATCAGAACCGTTTATAATGATTAGTGTTGATTAATTTCTTATGGTAGGTGAAGAGGGGAACCCTGGAAATTAGATCAGTTTGACATACCGACAATTAAAGGAAAAAAGTAAACCAGTGAAACAGAGCTCTGGTCTCCTTATGCCTACTGCATTCAATCCAGAATATCTAAAAGATGAGAAAGGCCTTAAGAATACTTTTAGGAAGTAATTGTGTCTCCACACCAGGTACCAGTTTCTCCACCCTGTTTGTTTCCCTTCTTACTGCCTGAAGGGGACAGACTGGAGAAATACTAGTAAAAAGAATGGGAATTGCCAGCATATTTTGAGACTGTAGAATTAGTGGCAGTTGTGTTTTCTCAGGAGTCAGGCATTGAACCAGTGCAGTTTTGAATATTGCTTTCTTATGACAATGGTTGTTATGACGAGAGCAGCAAATGTCAGGCCATGAATCCACTTACAATCCAATAATTGCAGCACAAGTAGTCAAACAGACAAATGTTCTAAACTCCGTACAGTTTTAAGGTTACAGTATGCCAGTAATTCTCAGTGCCAACACTGCAAGGGTATGAATTATCTATTCTTAGGAACATTTTTACAGTGACTAACCTGTATTCCTGGCAGTAGCAACCCACAAGAGAGAACTGTGATTTCCTAAGACATGCTCAGTCAAACTCCTTGAGCAGAAGTAACCACTAACAAGACCTTGACTGGGAGTTTCTGTTTGAAAGCTCGGGTACCACGGCACAAAGGCTTTAGACACATATGTGACTAACTTCCCGTGGACACCAGAGCTCCAAATGTGCAGCAACCAGTTGGTAAATACAACACGGTCAGTAACAACACTTTCATTTCCTACCTCATCCTTCGAGCTAACCTTTTAAAAGCTTGCCCAGAAGACCAGCGCTCCACTCCTATCTGGCTCCTGCTCATTACAAAAGTACTATCTCCTCCTGTATGAAAGCCAAAGGATACCGCCTTAGATACTAAGAAGAACCAGAAACATGTGCGGGGGTGACTTAGGTGCTGTTTGGTCCCAAGGAGGATGACTGCGCTCTTGCACCATCAGGACATTGCTGATAGCCCTGCCTCAACGGCTCTTACAAGCTGAGCTGGGGCATAGCTGCAAACCCAGCCAAGATCAAACCGTCACCTCCTGAGTCTCTAGTCTGGGGAGGCTGGTCTTTTGCTAGTTTCTCTCTGTTTATGTTTGACTCCCAACATCACTGATACTTACTGCCATCCCATACTGTTGGTCTCCTGTATCCACATTTATACCTCTTTGTTGATTACAAACAGAATATACAACTCACAGATAGCAAACACATTATATAACAACTACCTCAAGTTTCCAGCATTTTTCAATTTCTAATTTCTTACGTGACTCTAAATTTTAGGCCAGAAGACAGTACTGTAGTCCTCTGATCTGACTGATTACATCACAGGGTGCCTCCATGGTCATCACACTTTTACTAAGAATACTTTGTACAGAATGTATTTCTTTCAAAGGAAAACTCAGAAGTTCAGGATCTCATTTATTACCGCAAAGACACAAACCATAACTTTCATACCTACATACTCAGAACTGAAAACAGTGAAGTGTGAAAAAAGCTCCTTCCTAAAGACATATAATTTGAAATTTCAGACAAGCACACAGAAAAGTGATGAATGCTTACTCACACTCAAACTGGTGAAGACTGTATATTGAGCAGGCATTAAAATATAGCAGTAATCAGGAGAGCAGAACACCCTTTCCTCCTCCCACTGGACACATTACTTATTTCAGCAGCAGAGAGCATAAAACATTGGGAAGGAAGCACTCTCCACAAGAGCCAGTGGAATATGGCCACCAGATGCTTTGGAAGGAGGTAAGAGCCAAAGAACGTGCCCCCACTTTCAGTAGAAATGTGTTTATCTTCTCACACTAAGAATTAGAATATAAACTAGACACTTACAGAAATAACTCTTTACAATGTTATACTAGAAGCTTGTAGCAAGTGTCAGAAAGTTTAGTAAGAGACCTAAAACCTTGTGTTTCAAGACTAGATATAAACTTTAATTTTCAAGAGCAAGGGAGACGGCTAAGATCTCTGTGAGAGTGCACATCACTAACAGCATTTCTTGCACATTATTTTTCAAGAACCTCTACCTGGCCACTTTTGAAGCTCTGATGGATGCTTGTCCTGGTTTCAGCTGGGATAGAGTTCATTTTCTTCCCAGTAGCTGGTACAGTGTGTTTTGAATTTAGTGTGAGAATAACGTTGATAACACCCTGATGTTTTAGTTGTTGCTAAGTAGCACTTACCCTAAGTTAAGGATTTTTTGGTTTCCCATGCTCTGCCAGCAAGCAGGTGTACAAGAAGCTGGGAGGGACCTTGGCCAGGCCAGCTGACCCAAACTGGCCAAAGGGATATTCCATACCACAGGATGTCACACTCAGTACAGAAACTGGGGGGAGCCGGCCGGGAGGGGCAGAGCACTGCTCGAGCACCGGTCAGTGGGTGGTGAGCGATTGCATTGTGCATCACACTTGTCTTGGGTCTGATTTCTCGCTTTTTGTTATATTGCTTTTCATTACAATTACTATTATTGCTATTATATTTTTATTATTATATTTTATTTCAGTTATTAAACTGTCTTTATCTCAACCGACGACTTTTACTTTTTTTTCCCCCCGATTCTCTCCCCCATCCCGCTGGGTGGGGGGGAAGTGAGCGAGCGGCTGCGTAGGGCTTTGCTGCTGGCTGGGGTTAAACCACGACAACGCTCTACTGAATAAACGGCCAGGAAGTATTCTGAAGAATCGGGTTTGCACATTGAAGTATGCATTAGTCAAAATAAAACGTTTCTGTGATTTTCTAGATAAATCTTAAAAATAACTGCATCTTTATATCAGAATACTTTATTTACCAGGAATTCAACTTCATTCATCATAATAAACTCCTTAACAAGAACCAAAACAAAACCACCGAGGAGCACAAACACTCCATTCTCTTTAGCCAACACAAGTGGGTATAGAAGCGCCAAATCAAGGTGTTTCATTTTGGGAGGGATTATTTATGAAGAAATCAAAGCAGTACAGCATGTGACAAAATGGATGGGCTGTATGGCGCAGTGTGGAGGTTATTACTCCTGCAAATTGACCAAACTTTTCCAGTATTCAGAGACCCCACATATCAGCTGACCACACACTGCTGGCCTCAGCAACAAGTAATTCATTACAGAAGATTAGAACGTACATACACAAGGTCAACGGACTAATTCAGCTCCTGTGCTACTATTTTTCTGGTCAGTGCTGTCTCTTAGAATATATTTTCTTGTCTGTTGACCAGTGCAGTGATAGGATAAATATAAAAGTTATGAGAAATTTCACTGTCCTGCAAACTAATAACTCTCACCATTGCTAAGATTTTTCTAGAGTCTGCCTAAATTTATCATGTTTTAATTTAATTCTATAAAAACACATTAACCGTGTTTTTACTGGAAGCAAGTAACACTGACCCGTTTGAAGGTCAGGAAAAAGATTCTTTCAGTTTAATTTTATATGCCCTAGTAACAGTTTCTTAGCCAGCTACAGTGTTGACGGTAATTGACAGTTCCCAGAGAGATGAATTTTCATTTCTGTAGCTCTCTGTGAAACACCTTCTAATATAAGGAGTAATTAGGGCAGAAATAGCTCTGACTAGACCATTTTGGTTCCTGTCAAAACTGTTTTGTCAGAGAGTTTGAAGAATCCCCCCAAAACACATGTGATTTAGAATGAACCCAGTGTTATGGGAAGAGTATGTATTACCAAGAAAGTTTCAGGACATGCTATATCTTTAAGGGAATCCATAAAAAGCATTTCAAGCAGAATAAAGATGAGGACTTCTCTGAAAGTGTAAAGGGGAAAAACCCCACAGTACAAGAAGTAGGAGAGGAAGTGTTTCCAGGATGCTGGTAAATTTTGATGCTTTGAAGATGTCTTGAATAACAAAGACACAGTTGTCCTGGCATACAGAGAGCGACAGAGGGGATCGTCTGGCTGAGGGCCAGAGTTTGCTGTTGGGTCAGCAAAGAAGAGCAGACAATCACTGCTGACAACAAAAAACAACAACAAAAAAAAAAGGGAGAGAGAAAAACTAAGTAATCTGGAACCTGGAATTTCTCAAAGACAATGCAAAGAAGCTTAATCCAACAAAGAGAACAGGAGCTGCTGGAAGTAGTTCTGTTGTCATATACCGAAGAATGATTATGTCACCACCAGCATGCACATTAAACACTTAATCTGTACTGTCCGAACCCATATTTTTCATTCCACAGCACAGGTCTAAACTATACAATTCAAGGCAACAAATAGGTATAGAAAAAGTTTCTACTTATTTTCCTATAATTAACATGGATAAATAATATTTTTTTCTTAAAATCTTAAAGGGCTAGGTAGGAATTGCTCATAAAATTACAGAGCAGAAGCAAGATATTTTTTCCAAAACAAAATGCATGACGGCTTCTGCATAGCAGAGAAAAAGTAGTTCAAGAAAGAAGCGGTGGAAGAAAACAGCACCCTGTACATCCTGTGTCTGTGGAAGTCAGTAACACCGTCACTCTTCAGCAAACAGGTAAATTTATTCAAAAATGACAGTTGTGGCACTGAACTTTCTCACTCACCCGATGTAAGCTGTTCAGCAGCTCCACTCTGCATCCTACCTGTCTTCTAGATAATCACTACAGTGCAGTTATGGGACCAAAAAAAAATACACATTTCTATTTCCTATATCATCAGGTTTTCTGTGCAGCTTTGAGGCAGGCTGCGTTGTGTCACTAACACGAACGTGAACGTCCTACATAACCCCAAGTCAGGACTACCACAGGTACGGAGGAGGGAAGTAAACTCTAGCAGAGGGTGTCTCTCACGCACACGAGCGCCAGCCAATTTCCTTAAATGAGTGTAGACAACTATTTTAAAAGGCAGAACGATCTCACGAAAATGTGTAGATTTGAGGCTGACCTCATGTCAGCCTACTGAAAATGGAACCCAAACAGTATCCAAAAATAGAGCACTAGCAATTAAATACCAGTACTGGAAAATTATGAGTAAATTCTGCTTGAAGACTGTTTTTTTGACTATGGAAGCTGTTTAAAGGTGAAACACTGTGGCACGTCAGAGTGCACAATGATTAAAATGCAAGTCTGAGATTTCAAAAAGCTTTATCCTCAAATTTACTATGTATTCACTGCGCACAGTAATTCTCTGTCCTCTAAAGTTAGAACACAAGAAAGATTAATTTTTTTAAAGCACCCAAGCAGATTAGGAACATCTATGTTTTCTTAATGCAACAGATTCTGAAGTCACATAAGCACACTATGAAATTTAAAAGAGGAAAAAAAAAAAAAACCAGAAAATTGTAACAATTCTCAGAAACTTCATTTTGACACTTACAAAACTCTTTTTCTAGCAAAATTTAATAAAATTGACTCAATTTTATTTGAATGTCACTTAGTATCCCAATAGGAAATTGATCTGTCAAGGGAATCCATGAATAAAGAGAAAGGTTTGATATAGGGAAGGGGAAAAAAAAAAAAAAACAACAAGAAAAAAACAACAGAAAAAAAACTTCCTTCACAAGTTGCTCAATTCATATCACCTCAGTTTGACTGACTATAAAGCTCCTCGTAATACATGAATTACATGTGAGAGAGGTATGAAATTACATACTTCTCCTGAAGACTATATAAAATGATGCAGCAGCCTGCTGAACTCAAAATACCTTTTGCTAAGACTATCACCAGATTTGCTGGAAATATTGAAGCAGGAGGCTGGAAGTGGTCATCTGGAAAGACTGGTCCATCAAGCTCGGTCCCTGAAATCACAGCGGCTAAAAGCATTTAATCGAAAAGGACGCGGCACTTTATCATTACCCAAGCCACAGGATATTCCACAATCTGTTGTAGCAAACTTGAAACACGTAGTATAAACAGGCAAAAAACTCAACAAGCATGACAAGACCATAAGAGATCAAATTCATGAAAAAGCAGTACTGTCTGTAATATCAAAATGACTCACAGGGGGAAAAATAAGTACTCTTCATTAATTTAAGTAAATGTAAAATTAATAAATCATATCTAAGTAAATTGAATTAGAAGATCCAAAAGACTGGACACACCAGAATTATATGCAGCTGTCAAACAAGTTAATCTGAAAGTCAGAGGTGTAAGTCCTTGGCCATTTATCATTCATCTCAATTAAATAATATTTCTTCTTTTAGAGTTTATGCAAAAATATCCATCCATCATTGTACAGTCCTCAGTATTCCTCATATAGATGAGCAGTTGGTGGTTAAAACCAAAGAGAAAATCAAGTTATGTCCTGAAGCCACCGTATGTTTATTGTAAGCTAATTTAGGTTTTATGTTCCTGTGTTTTTCAATGGGAAACAAAAGGTGAGTAGAAGAAATGACAAAGACTATTGAGGACATTTTTGTGTCTACCCATTCCAATTTATTAGTACAAATGTTTTCTTTATGTGTAATAGCTGACTGACTAATGTTTACATTTTCCAGAGATGTGAACTTGCCTATAGCATGAAGAACTGGCAACGTAGAAACATTTTTATGAAAAAGATGAAAGAAGGGGGAAAAAAAAAGCAACGCTCAGAGCATCACAGTAACTCTAAAACAACAGACAGAGAAGGGCAATGAGATGACTGATTACAATTCACCAAACTGATGGAATCCGAGACTTGTATCTTTAACTTGCAATCATTCATCTCCCAATGCCAGACAATATATTAATCTATCCAGTTTAAGTAAAGAATAAATGCGCTCCAATTCCTTTCAGCACTACATCCTTACTGAGATCTGATAGTTTTATTTATAAAAATCAGCAATATGGTAAAGAAAATTCATTATTACAAGATATTAACAAATACAGTAAAGAAAGAGGTAAAAATTCAGGAAGAATCCAGTATTAATCATATCTACTGTAAATAGACATGATTTTTTTGTGGTTTTCTTATTTAATCTGTGGTTTACCTTGATTTTCTTTCCTATACTACAGGTTATTCAAAGACTAGACATTAAAACAACACAACTGAACTAGGCATACTGAATGGCATCTTACTCAAGTCGTATGTTATGATTTTGTATTAACAGAGTGACCCCAACAGAAAACCTGCAAGTGAAAATTGGACTTCGGATGTTTTATTGCCTACTTAAAATTAAACAAAACTCCCCCAAAAGGAACTATAATAGTACTATAGTAAAGGGTCAATACATAATTTTTAAACTTTCTTTTTCATTTAAATTATGAAAGAAATTACAACAAAAAGCTTAGGGGCATACAAATATATACACATATGTATACATAACATAAGCATATCTGCCCTAAAGCTTTGCTAGATTATTTTCTGTGTAATAATTCTATGCTGTTATCTCACTAGAGCTCTGAAATCCATACTGCGTTCAATGGCAGTATGAAGTCATATAAAGTTCCCAAAACACCACTGCCCACTTTGACGTCAATAAACACGACTCACATGAAATACAGCTGAAATTATGCTTGCAACAGAGGTGAAGATGCCTCTAGCTTTACATTGCAAGATCACAAATACTAAGACAATTCTGAGAATGAAATTAAAGCAAATGTCTTATTCGTTAAGGATCGTTTACAAAAAACTAGGGCAAAAGAGAGGAAGGAAGGAAGGGGGTAGGAGAGAGGGTGACCTCCACTGTACCATTGCAACAAGAATCCAGATTTACTGGGTGATTTTCTACCTCTCCTCCTCCTAAATTAAAAACGTCACGTCAGAGGGGACAGGGGAGTTTGTGCAGAGCTGGCATGTGCTTTCTCTCCCCTCAGCAGAGCCCAGTTACGGTCCCACACAGCTGTTTGTCGGCTCAAGCTGCCACTGCAGCCGGAGTGCCGCCAAGCACCACGTCCACTCACCGCCTCAGCGGACCAGCCAGTCCCTTCATAAGGGTGTTACCTGCATGGTGTCGGCATCCCGCAGAATCCCACCGAAGCGAGTAATACACAGGATACTACATATACGACAGTTATAGTGCTGAGGTGCTTGTAAAGAGTGAGTAAAGAAAGTATCAGTTGCAGACATTTGTCCAAGATTGCCATGAACGAAAAAATGAATGCCATTAATTCTAATAACCGACTGTTGTGGTTTAACCCCCGCCAGCAACTCAGCCCCACGCAGCCGCTCACTCACTTCCCCCCCACCCAGTGGGATGGGGGAGGGAATCGGGAAATAAAGTGAAGCTCGTGGGTTGAGATAAGAACAGCTGAATAGAACAGAAAGGAAGAAACTGACACTAACAACAACAATAAAGTGACAATAATAATAATAAAAGGATTGGAATACACAAAACAAGGGATGCACAATGCAATTGCTCA
>JAVKLA010000031.1:24237564-24263007 GCA_034782735.1 Sagittarius serpentarius | reverse complement strand
GCCTTCTTGCTGGCTGGGCAGGAGAAGCTGAAAAGTCCTGGACTGAGTCTAAACACGACTGAGCAACAGCCGAAAACCTCAGGGTGTGATCAACATTCTTCTCGTACTAAACCCAAACCACAGCGCTGTACCAGCTACTGGGAAGACAACTGACTCTATCCCAGCCGAAACCAGAACATCAATCCAAAATCATAACTGAAAGACTGATCTTTCTGAATAGGAGTGTAAACAGCTGGTTATGTTTGCAAGACACACCATACAACTCTTCGGAATTTGCATCCATGCAACAGAATTTATCACGCATTAAGCCAATGCATACAGCAGGAGATCTGGTGGGACTAAGTAGCAATGTTCTACTTAACTGACAGGTGTGATGCTATACTAACCAGAACCAAACAATGCAGTTTCTACAAGTCTACACAGCTATTGTGCTCAAACAACCTTCAACAGTTATTTCTGAAACTCTCTTCTTTTTCTTTTTAAACTACTTGTTAACATAAAATAAATTCTCTCTTTTTATCTCTGGCTACGTTGTTCATTATTTTAATGTTGCATGTCTGGAGTTATTGCTGACATACAGCCTTCAAGACTGCATGCCATGCCCCCGCCATCTGCTCAGAGAAGCTTATAGGGCAGTAAGCTCACAGTTTTCCAGATTTACATGTGAGTATAACAACAGCGAGTGCTCAGTCACTATTTATCTTCAGCTACCTTAAGCGTCCATCCATGGAGATAAGATTTCAGAAGATGGGAATTTTCAGGTTCTGCTTTCTATCTAGAAACACAGAAAGAGAAAATTTCTTGGATGCCAGAGTAGTTGCAGTGCTTACAGGAAACTTCAGCTAGCAAATGTGAGAATCTGAGTCACCTGTAAGGTGTATAAGGTGGATATGGCAGATTTATAAACGATTTTTTGAAGATCTAGCTTTCACATGAATACAGCATAGGGAAATGTTTCTGTTTGAAGACTGGCAGCCTCAATTACGGTGAACAGACATATGGCCCAGTATGGAATTAAGGGACTCTATTCTTAAGTATTGACGCAAGATCCACTGAAATTTAAAATTCAAGTACTTGAAGTTTTAAACTCACTAGAGACTTTTACACATGAGCACAGGACAGTTCCAGCTGAAATGTGCATTAATCGAAGCAGAAAAAACCAACACATCTTTTGACCTTTTGAGTCAGAGATGATTACTGACAAAACCTTTTTTTCTTTTTTTTCTATTATATTAGGAAGACAGGATAACAAGGGCAAAGTAAAGCTTGATTTCATCTGCGCATCTTAGCTCAAAATCTATGACTTCATTAGTGGTAATGACTAGTGATAATATCTAAAGCCAAAAGAACACAGCCAGATATCTAGATGCTGGTTAGATATCTGTAACGCTAGTAAGAACTTTCACACTTAGGACACTAGATTTACAAGAGAAGCAAGAGAGAGAAAAAAACCCACAACACAGACTGCGGGATTCATTTATGCCTCAAAGATATGAGGAGGCAACATCAAATACAACTTTTTCCACAATGTTGCATCTATTGATATTTTTATACATGAAAAAATATGGCAACTATCTTAACATTTGGGGAAGTTACAGAGATTAAAAATTTATTTTTTTATGAGTATCAACTGGTCTAGTCACAGATACACATACATGCACTAAAAATCTAGCATAATACATTTATGTTTGTGTACAAGTATAAAGCATCATGTTAGTCAGCAAGCAGAATATACACGTGTTGTACGATATCTGTAGTGATTAAATAAAAAAAAAGTAATTTTGTAAATTTGTTGTTGATTGTACCACAGAAGGCCTTTGATGACTTAGGCACAGATATCCTGGTATATGTATGTATAGCCATTAATTTCACTGGTTTCACATTTACAGAGATCAGAGTTTCCTCCTTTTTCTTTTTTGAACTACAGTTCTCTTAAACTGCTACTCAAAATTACATTAGAAACCTAATCAGTGACCACTGACAGCTTTAAATAGACACATGAAGTTTTAACAGTATGAAAGTCAAGGGGGAGTGGGAGGGGTAGTCTTGTGATCGAGTTAAATTTCCAAAATGGTCGATACTTGAAATGATTGAAGTTCTTCAGTAGGAAACTAAATTAGTCCATTTTCTAGTCTTAACACTGTACTAGCCTTGACTTTTGTTCAGGTTTGCAAAAAATTCTCCTTCCCCATACTATGCTTTCTGCAACAGACTAAGGACAAAAAATACAGCGGAATACAATACACAGTAAGGATTTTCATGGTGTTTTTCTGTATAAAACACTGCTAATTAAATTCAATTTAGAGAAAGTTCCAGTGGAAACTAAAAAGGGTTTTGTGATATTCTTGCATGAACATGAAGATTTCTTGTGGGTGGAGGTCTCGGTTTCAAAAGCAAATGTGCTTTTCACTTCAGTGTGGAATATCCCACTGCTAATGCTTCACATCTAATTTCTTAACGGTATAGGAGAAGAGGACAGCGAGTTGGTGTTTTTCAGTGGGGTTGGGGGAAGAATTTTATTGTTGCTATGGTAACAAAGATATCTTTTTTGCTTTCTTTTGTCATACCCTACAGTTGGCAGGCTTTAAGCTTTCAGACTGGACAATCAAGCTTCCTCTCCTACGTGTCAACAACTTCCCATAAAGAAGAGGAAAAAAAGGGCTGCAATCACATCAAAATAAATTTGCTTGAAACTAAGTAGATTTTAAGCTTTTACAGGGCAAACCACGGTAGCTGATTGGATCACAGTAGGACATGTTTCTCCAGCCTTGACTAAACAAAAATTGTGATCCAAATAATCTCTCTAAAGAAAAATTTCTTTCCCCTAAGGAGAAAAGAAATTGTACCAAATGGTAGGATTTCCAGTAGAGAGGAGGGTGAGGTCTTCTCTGTGTTGTCCCTTTTTATATTCCATTCTGAGGTCCCCCATGGAATCTGAAGAGAAAAGGCAAACTGCCAAGTCTGTTCTTTCCTCCAGTAAGTCTTAAGACTTTAGTGCAAAGCAGTATGCCCCCGAAGAACTGGGGTCCAAGTCAAAATATCTCCAAATAGAGTTATAAGAGGACTTTAACACAAAAGCAGGATTTGTTAGTTTTTAGTTACTGACAACAACATATTCTTTTCTTTCCCAATACAAAAAAAACCAAGAATAAACTGGAGCAAGTCCAGTGAAGGGCCACTGAGATGGTCAGGGTTGGGGTCTCTTGCCCTGTGAGGAGAAACTGAGGGAGCTGGGCTTGTTCGGCCTAGAGAATAAATGACTTGAGGGGTTGTGGGGGTTGAGTGCAAGGAAGGATGTCAAGAAACAACAGACATAAGTTGAAACAAGAGAGGTTCTGACTTCTCCACCATGAGAACAACCAAGCGTCAGATCAGGCTGCCCACAGAAACTGTGGTCTTGGTGTCCTTGGAGGTTTTCAAGCCTCAGCTGGGTAAAGCCATGAGCAACCTAGTCCAACCCCATAGCTGTCCTGGCACTGAGCAGGAGGCTTGACCTCCAGAGGTCCCTTCCAACCTCAACTACCCTATAATGCTTTACATACCTGGAATTATTTTTATATTACATACATTATATTAACGTAAGTTATACAACATCCACCCCCTTAATAGTTTATCTGAAACAGTCTCAGAGCTTTCATTGTCTCTTTCTGTGATCAAAAGTGGGCAGGTCTTAAGCTGGGACGAAGGATTCTTTTTGGACAGAGATTTACTACCTACAGGTTTGGGGTTTTTTAATCTCCTTGAAGAGTGAGTTTTGCTCTAAAAGTTTATTCTGTAAAAATGGCATTACACATGCTTAGCGTGTGTGAGAAGACATTCTATTTCAGACTCAAAGAACTGTTAGTTTTTTCTAAATGCAAGCACCAAATCTTCAACTTGCAAGTCAACATGATTTCTTGTCTCAAAAAAATTATTTCATTTTCATATCAACATAATATACAAGATCCTTCCTAATAGATTCTACCAATTCTTTCAAGCCTATCTTATTTCTGAGAAGTTGGAATCTTCCCACTTTGTATTAGTCCTACTTCAGTTGATTTAAGACATTTTTGAAAACACATTTTTTTATATTTACTTTTTTTGTAGTTAGTGGTAATAATTAGAATATCCTGTGTATTACACAGCAGTCTTCTCTTAATGAGTTTTGCTATATTATCTTCTGAACACTTCTTAAACATTGTTTTAAATGAAAATTAAAGCTGTTGGCAAAAGACTGAAATCTTGCTGCTGAAGCACTCTTTCATCTGCATTGCAAATTAGCAGCTAAGAACACCTGTCTGCTTGGAAATAATGCAGCAGAGATATGGAAATCTCACAAGTTTCAGGATGAGGTTACATACTAATATTCTCATTACTTTCACAGACTTACTAAATATTGTATGACACTAAAGGAACATATTTCAAGGTCCAAGTCTCTTTTCATGTTTGAAACTGCATCCATTCCGCTTTACAACTGCAGACTCTTAGCGATAGTTAAGTAAGATTTCAGTGAGAAAATGGGCCTATGTATGAGGGAGCTGTTAGAATTCACATGCAGGAACATGGGACCAAGTGTTATAATCGCCCAGAAACCACACTGGTTACTCCACAGATCCTCTCAATTGTTTCTCTTTCAAGATCAAAGAACTGTGACAGCTTTTTTGAATCAGATGCTGTATGAAAAAATCCTATTTTTTGAATTAAGAATACTTTTTTTTAATGTGCTTAAAATTTATTATGATAACTGCTTTTGTTAAATACCATTCTGAAAAAATAAAGAATATATTAGGTAAAAATTGGCATCAGCACACACTATTATTATGAAGCAAATAAAACAAAAAAATCCTAGAAGGAAAATCTTTATTGCCCTACACTTAATGCTAGCTTGCCTAAATCAGTCATTAAACTGCCTAAACAAAGTTTATCTCCCGTTCTAGCTACTGAAATTACTTTGGCCCTTCTGTTGCAGCTTCTGTTGCATTGGGGTAATCACTCTGGATGACAGCTCTGCCATTGGTAGGGTGGACATGTAACGATGACAAACAACTATTTTTTCCGCTACCATGTAGGAGTCACGAATACAACATCATCATGTCTTGTATTGGCTGTATGTGCCGTGCTTCTAAGTGTGATCAAGGCAAGCTAGCCACCTACCTGGATATTGGCTTTTTTTTACCTCCTCACAGCAATAATGGTTGAACGGAGCAGTAAGATATTGCTAGCGCCTCCCCTTCTTATTTTAAGTTTTATTTGTTAAAGGAGACTGGAGTTTCAAAATCTGACAAAACAAATCAGTTCGGTGGCTGCAATTCAGACCTCATTCAGGTAGCAAGCGCGTCAATAAAACCACCCAAATTCAGAAATGCAGTATTTTCCTTATGAGACTGCATTACAGTAAACAGAAGAACCAGGTCCCTGCTCTCCCACTGAGGTTTCTTCACTTCACATCATTATAACACATCAATAAAGCTGTCTAAGCACCTGCCTGTTGTTATGGGCTATAAATCCCACCGTATTACCAACCACTCCAACTTCATTTTAGCAAACGTCTGTTACTGATTAAATGCTCTATGTGTCAAGGAGTTGCATCTTCGGTTAAAGATGTATGGAAACAGCAGGGCTAACAAATCAGGTGCCGAAACGGATTAGAGACATTTCTCGGTGTTCTTGAAAGTGCTACTTTATGCTCAGCTGGGTTACCAGTATCCTCAAAATATACTAATTACCGTAACTGGGAGACTGGAATCAGTGGGTGTTACTGTCTCTCATGCGAACTCTTGAGAACTTTAAGTCTACACCACTAGTAACGAAAGAAGAAACTCTACTGTGCCATGCATATGTCTTATGTCTAGCCTCAGTTGGTTTCATATTTGGATTGTGAGGCCACATTTGCAACTTTTTGATAGAGAACAATCTACGTGCAATCTCTTCCTTACGAACATACTGGAAAATTATGAAACCACCTCTTAATCATCATTTCAATAAATTCAGCAGACTAAATTTCTCAAGTCTTTCACTGGTAATGGTTCCCAGATTACAGGCCATTCTTGAACCTCTTCTCTGAATTAGTCTCAGTGTTTTACATTCTCATGAAAGCATACCTAACCTGGACATTAATACATATAGCAGTTACACTGATGTACAGAAAAGCAGTATCACTTTCAGGATCTTACTTGATGTTTGCTTTCTAACCGAACAGTATTTTTGGGATAAAGGCCATTCTCAACGTAAAAAAAAAAAGCTCATGAGAAACCAGCACAAGATCACACGAGGTAAAACATGAAGCAAAATACCTTTAAATATTTCTTGCAATAATCAAGAATTCAGACACCAAAATGTTTTATATTTCCAGCTTCACCTAATGTTGGAACATACAAAACTCATTTAACCATTCACTCCTTCAGCAATTTGTGATTCTCTCTACCAAGGATCATCTAATTCTACTTACACTGTCAATTAACAAAAATACATGATGTACGTGATTTTTCTTCTCTATTAAGTTATCTTTTTGTCTAAATTTGACAGACTTTAAAATGTTGTGTCAGATGTTTGCTATTAAAATAAAATTGTGAACAAGTACAATGCTGTTGCCTGCCTGTTTTTCGTATATTAAATATGATGAGTGAAAGAAACATACAGATAGTTTCTCAAATACTGTTGTTAAGTGGCTTGCATTAAATTCTAGTATTTCCTCAGCAATTACTGCATGTAACCATACACAGAGTTTTATCTTGACCCTATTTCACTGAAGGTATGAGTGTTTCTTTTCTTCAATTACCTTTGCTGTTTGGGGTTTATATTCATCAATGAAATTGCACTTAAATACTATTCACTAGATAGCTTCTCCCCCCTCCCCGGTTAATTTTTTTTATTTCATATGGAATATCAGACACACTCTACCTTCACAGAATGTGTGTTGACGGCTTGATTACAGTTGGACACTTTTGTTTCCCCCTTTAAAGCCTTTCTCTGGTGGGGTCCCTTATGTAAAACTGTGCATAATTAACAAATGTCTCTGCAATACAAATATCTACTGAATTTCAATTCTGACCTAGCTTGACTTGCCACATTAATTGAATTAAAGTGGTTTCCTGGAAGGACATTGTTTATTGATGAGATGACCTAACCAAATGTTAGCTTGGCAGGTATCCATAGTCAATATGGAGCCATATAGAATCTGGGGTGGAAGAGCAATCATGAGTGAAATTTGCTTTCCAGTTCCTTTTGAAATTAGGCTACTTCAAGTCTTAAAACTCCATTTTGAAATGTTCGGAATACAACTCACACACAGCTTTGGGAGCTACTCTGTTATTTAGAAGCCTGTATCTGAAAATTTCCTCTAAAGCTACTGAATTCAATGGGTGAATATAAAAAAAAAATCATGCAGATACTGATATTGCCAGGGAGTTCTCTAAGAAGATAAAGGGTGCCTATAAAGCAAACAGCAGTGGTGTAAGGGGTGACACAATCAGCTTTTGGGTTTTCAGTGCTCTCAGGAAAAGGTACAAGGCTTAGGTGAAAGCACATGCATCCTGAAGACAATGTGTGCTTGTGCAGAGGAGGGTCCAGAAAGGGCCTGGCTCCTGGCTCCTTTGACTACAGGATGGTGTTTTATGACAATCTAATACAGCCCAGATAGATTAACAAATATTTTGCTTACCAAATTACAAGCGTCCTCACGACTGAGGAGAGACAGTAACAGGAACCCATAGAAAGGCAGAAAAATTATGACTAACCCTAAATATTTAGGAAGAAGTGGAATATTCACAGCAAGGAACATAGGAAGGACAGTGAGTCTGCATGCCAAGCATCTAAGCCGATCACATACTAATCTAAGCATTATAAAGGTGTTCAGACCTCTAGTAGGACCTAGTCGCCCAGTACGGGTTACAAAACTAAGAAGATTAGGCAAACAGAAAGAATGGGGCCTTGTGATAATTAAGAAATTTAATTAAATAGCCGGCTATTGGGAAGGGAATACTGTGTGAAACAGACTGCTCAGCAACATATACAGTGTCCTATGACAATTTTCTGATGCTCGACATCTTATTTTATGACAATATTTCTACACAGCACAAGGGCAGAACCAGACGAGAGCAAACATGGTTTCTACGCTTGGGAACAAAAGAAAGCTGAGGAGTTTCAGATTTTGAACTAAATTTCAGTTCTCAGAAAAATACTGAAAAAAAACCAAAACATGAATAACGCACTCAAAAAAAAAAATGAGTAACAGCTAGCGATTCCTTCCTATGACAAGATAAAAGGTTTTATGGAGGTTTCGTATACTACCATTTGAGTTCAGGGTTTTGACACTGCCTCATCCGCTATGCTCATAAACAGGGGAGAACGCACAGACTAGATGAAAATAGATTAGCACAGAGGCAAAGCTGCTTAGAGAACAATTCTTGGAAAGTTATTACCAATGCCATTTCATCAAAATGAAACAATATATCTACTGAAGTTCCCTATTGATTCAGGCCTACTCAGTGTTTTCGTTAATGATGAGGATGCTGAAAGATAAAACGTGACAGCCAGTTGGAAGGAGAAGCCTAGAACTGAAAGTTATCTTGGCAATGTGCAACTACGCTTCAAAAAACCAAACTGAACCAAACCAAATCACCCTTAAACATGGACAATATTCTGAATCTAGGGTCAGTAACGTGCTACACAAATACAGTGTGGAAAAATGGTTTCACAGAAAAGGATTTGGAAGTTTTTACGGTTCAGGGGCTAAACATAATTTTATGCTGTTATAAAAGCAATAAATTGTATTTGGGATGTATCTGCTATACACAGCCCATAAAAGGTAGGAAATTATCCTCTACTGTACTTATCAAGGGTAAAAAGTCACACAGAATATTGTATCAAATTTCAGGCCTTTCAATAAAGATGAGGGTCAGCTGCAGATAGTCCAGAGGAAACAAGAAAAATTACAAAGAGAATATGACTTGTGAAAAATGGAAGAGGAGAGAAAACCAGAAAAGAGTAAGAGAAGGTTATGGTAAGTGTCCAAATACCTAAAGAGCTGCGGCAAAGAGGATAGCATGAATTGATTTTCCATGCCTAGGGATTACATGACCAATAGTAACAGATTTAAACTGCATCAAAAGGAAGAACCAAGTCAGTCCCAAGGAAAAAAAAAAAATCTAGCCGTGTGGAAAATAATACAGTAAAATATAATATGGAACTTGTGATGCCTCTATCCCTGGAATTAGTCCCTTCAGAGGGACTTTGGCATGCCGCAGACATGGGTTGACAGAGACCTAATGAAGTTTGACAAGGGCAAATGCAAAGTCCTGCCACTGGGATGGAGTAACCCATGCCAACTGCACACAGGGCTGCATTACCAAAGTGACAGCCGGCAGATTGAGGAAAGCGATTATTTCCCTCCACAGCAATTGTGAGATTCAACTGTTGCCCATGTGTACTTCTTGTATAAGACACAGAGTGCAAGACAGACGTTGATGTACTGAAGCGAGTCCAATATGATTTAGAACCTGGAGCACGCAATGTACAAGTAGAGGCTGAAAACTGGGCTTGTTCAGTCTTCAGAAGAGAAAGCTCATGGGCCATATTACCTGAATGGCCTAACGGGAAGCTGTCAAGAACAGAGAGCACACCAGACCCTCCTCAACAGTGCCACTGACAGATGAAAGGAGATTAACACAAACTGCAACAAAGGTAATCAGCTTAGATGCAAGGGAGAAAAAAATTCAGCACGAGGGTTGTCAAATACTGCAGCTGGTTGCCCAGAGAAGTTGTGGTGTCTCCATCTTTGGAGATATTAAAAAACCTAGGTGAACAAAGCCCTCAACAACCTAACCTAAGCTGGCCATACGCTGCGTAGCAGCTGCACTAAATGACCTCCACAGGTTCCTGCCAGGTTATTCCATGGATTCAAGTCCATATATCACAAACAATTTCACAGAATGACAGAACAGTTGAAGCTGGAAGGGACCTCTGAAGATCATCCAAGTCCAATCCCCAAAACTACAGTCAACCAGAAGAGTTTACCAGGACCATATGTATCTGGTCCTTAGTATCTGGAATATCTCCAAGGATGGAGATAGTATCAAGAACAGAAGACTGCTGGTAACCACTTTAGCTTTCTGGTTTGCAAGTTCAGGTCTCACATGGTAAGCCAAGTTTGCGCGGCACATTTTCCTACCAGACCCACAGTCATTTGAAGATGCCATATAAAAGTGTCACTGGAACAATGAACCTACCTATAAACCAGGAAAACGCTTGCAACTGCCTTGACTCATTTTTATTTTCACCATCACCATCATCACTTACAATAATAACACAGGGAATTTGCTATCTTTCCTCACCACAGCTGGAAAATTTATCTCAATTTTGCCTTACACCACCCCTTTCCCATGTGCTCTGCATGCAGTTACTTGTCATAAACAAATAAATTAGCCTTAACTGTTATGAGCACGCAGACTGCTTTCAATTAGAAGTGGCACCTTCAGACCCTGTTCATTCAGCAGCAGGAGGACACGAAAATATTTCTGTTATTGAACTCCTTGGCACTGTCTTGCTTGGGGATATTTATTTTAATAAACACAAGGTCGTTATGCTGGCATGAGGACACCACAGGTTCTCCCCAAGTGTTACACTCTGATTACATGTTATCCATCTTGCTATTGTATCTCCGGCTGAATTTTGTCAGCCTCAACTGAGCAGCTCCTGTTAAAATTAGAAAAAAAACCTCAAGGGAGGCCAGCCTCATAAACAGAGGACTGTAATTCCGGACAGTTAGCAGACAGCTCCATATGCAGTCACAGCTCCAGCTACCTTGGTGCTGCTTGCACCATCAAGCACCTGTCACCTCACAGTAAGCTGCAAGAATCGCACCCACGTCTGCATACTAAGGACAAGGCTGCTAACATCTTACTCACCTTTTTGATTTTGCATGCAGAATAGAACGTAGCAGTGGAAGTATTGGTCATTAAGAAGCTTTTTTAAAAGCTAGAAATGTTAGAATATTATTCTAACTGAATCTAGAACGAACAATTACATACTCTGTTAAACACTTCTCTTTTAGTAGACTAATTATACTGTCAGACCAGCCAATGCCACTCAGTTTTATGGATGTTTTGGTCCACTGCTGCTGCCACAAAGCACCAATTTGCCACTGTGCAGAACAACAAAAGCAGTTTGATGAAAACACACACGGTCCTAAAAAAATCTTGTGAAAAAGATCAGTGTACCTCCAGTGAGAACAGCCTCATTGTTACTTCTTTTCTACGCCAATGAATGGAGAACTAAACATTCTTAAAAACAGCCGAGAGAGATGGTATGACCTCTGTCAGTGGCAAAACAACCAGTCTTATTCAACATTCGGAATGAAAAAGGAAGAAAATAAAAATATCATGGAGTCAGGAGGGGAAAAAAAAAAGAAAACTCTCAAGTCTTCAATTCCATTAACACATCACTTATTAGAGACTGAGCTTTTTCTGAATCTAAATATAGAGAACACACATTATCATTCTACATGTTGGAAAATATAGAGTAAACCTTGTTGGAATTCTGTTGATCTAACAGAGACAGGCAGTGACTGCCTTAATCTGTGTACTGTACGCCACAAAGCACAGTATTGCTGTTTGGCAAATAATAATGTGCAAGGAGAATACTGGGCAGGGGAGTGGTGTGGATCTTTTTTTTATTACTCTGACCCAAGGAAAGTTTGAAGAACACATTATTTCAAGCTGGAAAAAAATCTATAAGGCAACATATGTCTCACTTCCTGTTTTACTTCCCCTTACTGGTGTAGTGATTTAAAAGAACTGATAGAAAAGGATGAATTCTTTTTCTATGCATTCTTTTTTTCAGGTTTTTTTTTTTCTTTAAGACTTCAGTTATTAATCAGAGTATTTTTTCTAAAATCAGAATGAAGCTCCTTATGTTCATAGCAAACACATATACCTTGGAAACTTGCATCTATGACTTACCGTTGCATTTGGGAACTCATGTATGCACTGTGTGTCTCTTTTCTCAGGCTCAGAGAATGGTAAAAACTTTCTCAGTAGTCATGGTAATGTGTAAGAATGGAAATGCATTTGTGCTTCCTTCAAAAATGGACAAAAACATGGCTGCTGCCAAAAGCCATTAATCTTCCTGCTAACTCATTTATAACAAAACCTGTAATTCAGGAAACATTTTTAATTATCATTCACTTTGAGACTGTCAGCCACTATGGTAATACATTATATTTTCCTTGTTAGCCATGATCTCTAGAATATCTGGTTTTTTAAACAATTTCTAGCTCTTTACTTTCCTCAAGATAAATAACTTGCTCTGTACTTCTGATGAAGACAGGCAACCAAGCCCTCACTTTCAAATCCCATCACTTTTCCTATACACACTATTCAAAAATTGAGGCCTCTTGTACCTGGAAGATTTGGTGAACGTGGACAATTCAGTCACCAAAAGAACTTCTCAGAGCTCTGTGCTGAAAAGATGCTTATACAAACAGGTTTCAGGGTCTTTCTTTCAATAGTGAGCAAGACCGTTTAACTCTGCTTGCCGGAATACTTCGCAGTGCCCAAAGCATCACCCAGAGCAAATGCAATCCTGTGTCGTGTTTGCCATCAACTATTACTTCCACCTGGTATGTCTGGTGCACTGATTTCGGTCCCTTTCTAAACTCAAAGCACCCTAGGTACAAATTGTCCTCTCCATAACCCCAACCACACAAATTGCTTCACAGTTTGCCTTTTAAAAATCTTGATCAGTGTTGTGAATTTTCCTCTTTCTGTTTCTGATAATATTCATTATTAAACATCTCTTCTGAGTCACTCTTATACCACATAAAAAGCACAACTGTCTTAGCTTTCTGTGTCTTTTCGTGCCAATTTTGCTTGCACTCCACCTCCACTACAAATTGTTATGCACATCCAGATACATTCAATCCATTATTGTCCTTGCAGTTCCCACAGGTGATTCAACTGTTTTGTAAAACAGATGCTAGAAGACATAATAATAACAACAACAACAACAACAATAATAATAAAAGAGGAGGAAGTGTTGATGTTAAAGCTGAGTTTTGAGATGCAAACACAGCTCTTCCTTCCTTTGCTATAGGCTTTACTACAGATCATTGCTACACACACGTGGAACCTGTCTGGCAACAGATATCCTTCTTGCAGACATGCTTGCCATCTGAAATATCCACAGATGTATTTGTCCTTCAACAGGGAAGTGTCCTACTTTGAGTTCTGATTACTCTTTGTGGGGAGGGGAGTAGAGGAGGGAAGGAGGGAAGGAGGAGTGCGTTATTAACTCTTCATGAACTGGTGTACTACAAAAAGACAAATCAGAAACTTAAAATAATCAGGATTATCGATTAGAACGAAATGTTAAACTGTTCAACATCCGTTCTTACAAGCTGTTCAGGAAAACATTGCAGAGTACGTTTTTTTTCAATACATTAATAACTATTAAAACCACTTAATATTTGCAAAATAGAGAAAAAGTTTGCTTAATATTTAGACCACAAGCTTCAACCATGAGATTCAAATCTGACAATGCCATTGTTGAAGTAAAGCTCTCTTCGCACTGAAAATCTGCATCTCAAAAAAGAGTGTAATACCTTCTACTGCCTGTCCTCCTCCCATTGTATAGTATCACTCAGTCTTAACTACTGTCCATGCTTAGTCACTGATACCATGCCTTTGCTTTGAGCAGATTTGCCCCAGGGATTAATTTAACCAAATTTGGAAAAGACTTTAATATCATCAAGCACAAGGTGCTGCATAAAGGGAGGGAGGGGGGCACCTATTGTTTAATACAACAGTATTCGAGATTTAATAAAGAAATCCTCTGAGTAATCACATATTCCTGAATACTGCTGAGCATTTTCATTTAATAGCTCCAAAAGTAATTATTATGTAGCTACCTCAGTGTTTTGGAAAATATAACATGCAGTTATTTTGTGATTGCATGTTATTTTTCCATATCAACCTTGTCACTTCAAGAGGCCTTTAAATATAATGAAAAGATCAGAGATCCTGTGATTAAGCTGAAGAGAGTCTTGTGCTTTCAAAATTCAGCAATCAGCTACATCATTTAATAGCTCTTCAGAAAATTTTAGCTTAAAAGACTTTTAATAATAAGTATTTAATCAATCAGCAAAATGAACTGTTCCCATTTCTTTTAGAAGGTATGTTATTACATTCAGGCATCAAGAACCACCTCTTTTTGAGTTGCTCTATAAGCACACTGTAAATGGCAATGCAATAAACAACAGAAAAATCAGCCCGGAGGTATTCTGCCAGTGGGGCAGCTGAAGTACCAACCCATTCATAAAAACAAGGAAGCAAGGCTCCAGCCAACTGCCTCTTCTTCACGCCATTCGTAGCTCTTCCGCAGAAAGGACGAGCAGAGAATTACTTGTAGACAACATGCACGCTGCAAGAGGTAGCTCAAAATTAGGATTTTGCCAAAAAATCTAGATGATACATACATGCTTTCATAAACATAAAAGAGATTTATCTTGTGATTCTAATCCATAGGCTTTTTCTAAGTTACATCTACCAATGTGCAAGCATACTCAAGTCTACTCTAAAGAAGTACAACAACTATGCTCATTTTGAATGACAGTCTAGGACATGAAAACGATCTAGCCAGAGACACGTGGCATGGAGCTGGAATTCACTTCCCTTGTTCCCAGATACACAACTTCCCCGGTAAGATCTACCCTAGACATCTCTGCTGTAACCCAAAACCAAATCAGTAACCAAAAAATGGTGGTTTCAGGCCAGTGTGGTATTTTTTCATTAATTACCAGTGTTGAAATGTAAGGCTTTCAGCATTGAAGCACGGGCCTATGGAAAACACTAAATAAATTACTCCAACAACTTTAAATCGCAAGACACTAATGCATTAGCATGTAATATCAAAGTACCGTACAACACTGTTTAAATGCATTTGCTTAGTATCATCTGGAGACATTTTTTTTCTCTAAAATACAGATAGCAGCGGAACAGCATGAATTTCATTTTATTTCTACTATGGCACTCTTTTCATCTGGCAGGTTAGGCAATAGAGGCAAGGACCTCAATACTGTTATCATGGAAGTGTTAGGGAGCAATTCACCCGCTATCAGTCATCCACCATTCCTGGTCCTTCCAAGGCTCTTCCAGAGCACTGTCATGCAGAAGTGGCCTCTTCAGGCCCACAGAGCAGCTGTCAAAAGGCCTGTGGATTTCACACAGAGAGGCTGTTATCTGCCTGAGACGCAGCAGAAAATTCACTTGGGTATCAGTAATACCCTGGCCAGCGTCCTAACCCCTGGAGAAATTCTTTGTGACAGCAGAAACATCACGGTTGTTCAATGAACCAGACAGCAAAGGGTGAACACCACAAACATTTTGCAACTGCACTTAAACACCCTTTGTCTTCTTGTGAATCATTAAGACAGTGAACCTTCAGACTGTTGCAAAGACACATTCTGTTCCTGGGGAGCACCCTGAGAGATGGGAACAGACGTGCAGATGTGTTGGCATGTTTTCACCCACTATGTAAGAAAACTGACTCCTATGTAAGACTTGTGGATACTGGGATCCTTCAGCTTCCCTGGAATTAGCAGACTTGGCTCAAACTATAAACTGAATGTCACCTCCTCGTTATGGGTAGAATAACTGCATTTTGTTACACAGGTAGAAATGCGCTAGGACGCTATTAGATTGAATGTTATTTACTTTACACGTGGTATGTTACAGCTTCCTAATAACTTATCAATTGTCTATGAAGTTAATGAAGTATTTTGCTTTCCTTCCTTTTATATTTTCTCTTAGACTTATTGAAATGAATCGAAATAAACATCCTTGTGCAGCTCTAAAAATAAGATTGAGACAAAAATATTCTGCAAGGCCACCAAGTAAATCTGAACATAAATCCTTTATCTCTTTTGTCCTCAATACAGTTAGTTTCCCAGTGAAAATAGCCAATACTGAAATTACTCTCTTAAAGCTCAGAATTATACTAAGTGTACAGTATGGGTCACAAAAATATATGGAATGAAATAAAAATATACTAATTGCATGTTAAAATTTAATAATGTATGCCATGAGTACTTCCTGTAAAAATAAATAAGCCATTGAATCTGTTGAGTGGCAAGGGAACATCTCTGTCAGTATTACACCCTTAAGACTGGATTAATAAAGAAAAACTTGATGTATGTTTACCTGTATACCAGTTCCACACACTGGGAATCTAAGTCTTCACACCTACCACATGATTCCTTTTATTAACCTCTAACAGTCTAATCTTAAGCACTGGAAATCAGTACAAATCTTCTAGCAAAGAAAAGATAACCTTGTATTTTGGCATGCTCTATTCATGAGTATTCATGCAACACTAGACCTTAGACGCATAAACAAGTTAAAAAGACTAAACTTCCTTGAAACCACTGTGAATTTCCCTTTCGTATATGTTCAATTATAATTATTAACTCTAATTACGTTACTGTCTTGAAACGCTCTTTGGGGATACCTTCCTCTGTTATCAGCAGTTCCAAAAGTAACAGAAAACACTCTGTGGTTGTTTATTTGTAATGCATTTGATGCAATTATTCTGTAGCTACAGGCAACAGGGACTATCTTTCTCTTTGATGAAGCATGCTTTTAAACTGCTGTTAAACTTCAGTTTTGCTTGCACTTCACACCGAGCTGCATTCTACTTTTTAAAAGCATCTAGCTGATGTGCTTTCTACAACAATCAGCTATTAAAAAAAAAAAAAATCTTCATACTACACCTCCGCACCTCCAAAGGAAGGTAGCAAAGAATATGTGATCCCAAAAGAAGGGGACGGAGGCAAAAGAAATGTTGCATTTCCAGGTTTTGACCTGTAGAGGTCCAAGGCAGCACTGAAACAGCTTCTTATGACAGAGCATGGGCTATTCTTCTTGAGATGTTTTTCTTCATCTCATCACTTCTTCATCAAAATAAGGATGCCTAATATTCAAGCTAAGATGTTTACTGGACAATCTGTACAAGCTATTAGATTTTTATAACCTTAAAATCCCCTTGACAGGACAACAAGGAGTTCTGTAAGATTCAGGTCAATAAAGACATTGCTATCATCTAATAACAGGTGATAATTCTGTGTAAATGTTATTAGAGAATCCCGCAGAAAACTGTAAACACAGTCAGATTTTTGATATTTAGAGAGTCCTGATGGCACCTTTTATGTTGAACTCTAAGATTCTCAGCAAGAAAGAAGAAAGGCAACGACCCACTTCAAAGGTCAGAGAAGAACCAGGGAAAATGCACGTTTAATGACCTGAAGTTTTACATTAATAACTTATTAGGTCTGTTTTAAACCTATGAATAAGCAGCATCTTCAATTTAAACCAGGTCTTACTTCAAAAAATTGTTTCGCCTCCTAGAACCACATTATGGACATTCTCACGTTTGATTTTAAATATTTGAATTTTTCAAGGTGATAAGATCATTCCTAAGCAGTTAATATCTCACAGCTGAATTGACAAGATACTGCTAATTACTGTAGAGAGAAAAGATAATCCTGGTGCTCAAGATTCAAGCTGCTTGTAGGTTTAAAAAATAATAAATACAGTAACAAAAATAATGGATTACACAGCTTTAGATTTAATACATTCTTTCCACAGCTGTTGGCTGAAAACACTGTCAAGGGAAGAAATAGAAACTGAGAATTTACTGGGTACCAGGTAGCCTGTACCTGTGTGCCCATTCAATTTCCACTGTTCAGCTTCTGAAGGTTAATTTTCTAGCCATCATTTTTAAATAATTATCTGTAATAGAAAATAAAAGCACAAAGCAATTAGACCCTTTAAATGATCTCAAATTCCTGAAGCTACTGCAGAAAGAGTAGAGGAATGCAAGAAAAGACTATAAACCAGAAGTCTTCATTACTCCTACTGGGAACTGCAGATTGCTAATTTCTCTTAAAAATCCGGCAGCTATATAAGATAACTAGCACCTAGCATTCTCAGTTTGAAGACTGGGTCCAACTGGAGGGATGGAGAACTTTTGGCTGTCTTGCTCAAGGTATTTTTTCAGATCTAATGGTTGCTAAAATGAACTTTAATGTATGAAACCAAGGTTCAAGTAGTAAAATCTCCAGGTGGCCAGAACAATGACTCTGTCAGGTCTGAATGTCACTGTTAAGGATGCTAGCACATTGTCTCCCAAAATAAAACAGTGGATACTAGGCCTTTAAAAAAAAACAAAACAAAACACTTTTTTTTTTTCTTTTCTCTTTCTCCCTTTCTCTTTTTTTTTTTTTTAAGATTTCTGCTGAATGCATGGAAACGTGACTGGGCATTTCCACTTACATGCCACAGAGCCCAGGGATCTCACAAGTCAGTTTGTGATTTCCCCATGTGCCACTTGATGCACCAGCTTCCTACATGGATAAGCAAATGGGAAATAAGCCCTACCCAGAGAAAGACCAGGTCAGAATTTAGACGTGCTAACCCTACCCATGGGAATATTTCTATTTCCTTGACATGACTGAGATTTACTTGTCCTGACTGGTTTCACAAATGCATAATTTATCTCAAATAGAGGAGAATAAAAATTACAGATTTGCCTAAATCAGGCATTTAGAAGTTGAGTCAGACCTTAAAATGCCTTGAAATTGATTAGCTGAAGCAAAGGGAGAGGTAAGGTACAGTAACTCTTCAGTCGCTTCACCTTCCTCTTGTGAAAGAAGAACCTCACATACATCTGAAAGTTGAATGAGAGATCAGATCCTACCGGTATGAAATGGCAAATCTACCACCCAAACTGAACTGCCATTAGTGAGGAGTGGGATGATAGTGCTCATAACCTTCTTCGCAGCCTCCCCTAACAGGAGCCAGATAATGAACTCAAAGTTAAAATGCCACATAACAGTGGCGGAGGACACTCACCTGTGAATATAAAATCCAATGAATCGGTGAGGACATGTGAAATGCACAATATAAAATAATAAAGACATTACCATGCAGAAGCAGACAAGCTTGAGCTTTAACTCATGCTCTGTCGATAACTGTCCTTCAACTATGTGAAATGTTACTGATATTAATAAGCAAGGCTACAAAACAATCTTTATGGTGTAAGGAAATACCATTCTCTCTTTACACTTGGAAAACTGAGGCACAACAGGTTACAATCTGGCTACAGTAACGTCAGTATGTACGTACTACAGAAATCAAATGAAAACATTAATATATGCTCTTAAACTTAAAGCTAATAAAACTACAGAGAAGAGTTCTAGCTGTCTGCGGAAGAGGAAAGATCATACATTTGAAAGACGCCATGTAAAGAAGTGACCTATTTTATCTGACTTATTTACAAGGAGCAAGGTAAAGAGGAAAGTGGAAATCTTCTGTAGCAAGAGGTATGAATCTGCAAGGACAAGAGGACACCCATGGTGCTACAGACAACCTGAATGAAAGGAGCCCAGATGGCTTTGAAGTAAATACAAGTTCATTTCTGGCTACCTGAGCTTACTTACCAATACCAAGGCATACAGGAGTGAGCAAGCCTACTGCACATCCATCATTCACATTTCTCCATTTCATTATAGACAGAAAATGCACTTACTATATGTCAAGCTGAAATAGCTCTTGGCATGAGTCAGAGAGGAAAAACCATAAAAGATCAGCCAGGAGGAAATGCAAAATCATGTAAAACTGGTGAAGTTTTTGTTTCTCCCAGTCTCTGGAAAAGGAAAGTACCTCATTTTGCAGAAAACCAAGACAACATAATATTTCTTACTTCCTGATTATTCTTGAAAAGTAAAATAATTTTTCTAACTCCGTCCCTCCCTATTAGCCGTCCAAGAGAAGAATAGACATACAGACAAACGGCTATGTTCTAGAAGGTATCTTCTCTTTTTTTTTGCTTCCTTGCCTTTCATTTTCTCTAGAATTATTATGGTTCGCTTACACCGAAGACATTGAGGATGAGACAAAGAGGAACCTGTTCCTATTTAACAAATCCGGTCTTAATACTGTTTAATATATTTACCGGGTTCAGTGCAGGTCATCCTTTATTCCGTCTACAGGCTGAGGCACACAAAGGCTCTGCCCACACTGCCTGCTAAACCGGCTCAAATATCCAGAAATTCTGCTCCCCTAGCTGTTAAGGTTTGAATGCCACTGAAATATCCTGCTGCTCTTTTCCTGCCCGTGCACCTCCTTCTGGCCTCCAGATGTGGCCAGGATGGAGACAAGTTCAGTCATCTCCCCACTGCTGAAAACATGTTCTGCAGTCATCCGATGATAAAATGAACCTGAAAAAACCTTTATGTATTTATTTTTTCCTTACTTTATCACTTCATCTTCTGCTTCAATAAAAGGACTGTCAAACAAAGATGTTAAGGGAAAAACAAGGCATCAAGTATTTAATAACTATGAAGCATTTAATAAACAGCACAAATAAAAAAACAGAAAAACACACAGAATCAGGAAATTAACTGTTTTGAGGGTGATGAGGGAATGCAAGAAATTTGAAGAGTAAAACTTCCTATGCAAATAACACTGCCAGAAATACCCCTACTGCTATACATATCAACAGGGCAGATCAAATGCTCACATAAGCTATTCACTAATAAAGGGTATATAAAGTAATCTAATTTTAAAAAATACTCCCAAGTTGACAGTTTTATTATCTATTCAATTCTATTACCGTATTTTACACACATAATTTTCCACATAATTTCTTTAGGAGGTCATCCTTGGTTTTAAGGCACAGAAAATAATTAGAAGATCTCTCCATCAATACAAATGTTTTTGTTCCAATGGATTAAACAACCTTAACTCTAACAGCCAAATGCTAATTTCTGCTACCTGTCAGGAGGGTGTCTGCACCCAGCCCTTCCCTATCCCTCCCAAACTTAAAGGAGGGAGTATATATGAAAGCAAAGCACATATAGTTGGTTTAAAGCACAGTGAGGTTGACTTAACATCAAACCAACCCTTTTAATAGATGAATACTGGAGCACTTGAGGTCCAGGTAGGCAGATCTACCTGTTTTCCCATCCTAAGAAATAAAAGATTAAAAAAAACAAACAAACAAAACCAAAACAAAAATCAGTCTCTGCTGAAACAATGCCATATTTGGGGGGTGTTTGAGGGGAAAAAAGAGAGAATATTTACTCCAGAATAGGCAATAGTCCAGTGATTAGAGTACTAATTAAAGTATGAGCGCCACAACATTGGTATCCTTTTCTTAAACTTTCTTCTCCATATATTACTCATGATGAAAAAATGAAAAAAAAAAAATCCCCAAAATAAACCATGAGTCTCTAGCACCCTACATCCCAAAAAATTAGTCCAAAGTTCACACGCTATGAAACATCCCAACTCATAGCTGTGTCCTGCATTCTGCTTATAAGCAAAACCAGAGAAGGCAGCGGGGAAACACCCTACCAAAAAAAAAAAAAAAAAAGAAAAAAAAAAGAACAAATTCATACTTCTGAGTATGTCACATACGCTTAAGGACGTGTGTGACAGGCACGTGACAGATGTTAGTCACCACTGCTTAAGGCATATGGATATTGCAGTGACGTACATAGTGTGAGACTACGCAGAGTAGGAGCAAATATTCTATCAGAGGTCAAGTTTCTGGATTGGTGAGCAAAACCCCAAACTCTCAAATTAAATTCAGAAACAGTGAAAATACAATTAAACACAAAGATATCTTTGGAAGCAAATGTTTCTGCATGCTTTGGAATTTTACATTAAGATTTTTTTTAAATGGCTAAACCCCAGTGATCATAACGTTTCTCACAAGCTTCTGTACCCATGGTGAATCAAGACACGATTTTATATGTCACGACACAGAACTATCATCCTTCTTCATCCTTTGCTTCCAGAAAAAACAAAAAATTAGCATTTTTATCTTAACATTGACATTTTAATTTCTTAGATATAAAGTTTGTTATTGTTAAGCTCTCGTAAGATTTTCCTTCCTGTTCCAGATGAGTGGATCAGAGGAAGACAATAGCAACACAACTGGAAAGAAAACAGATTGCTGTATATTATTTTTGTACACACGCGCAGCATCAATCAAGTGAGAAAACTACACCTCTGAAGCACGTAAACCAAAGGAAGAAATAGCACGATTTGCAGGCAGAAAGACAGTTCTGCAAAAATATTCTTCCGCAAGGGTTTGATCCCATGCTCGGTAAAACTGAAAACAGAGCACACAACCGTTCTGGAGGGATTAAGGATTCTGACAGATACTTGTGGTCACAAGGAGAAGACCTAGAAGGGGAAGAATAAATTAGGAAGATCAAGACCTATAAGCTAGTACTGACCATCTGGGACGCAAGGACTCGGCCACCTGTTGGTTTTCTGGAAGGCGGCTGAAAGGCCTGGGAAGAGCACGCCAGTGAGCCTGTGGCACACATGCCTCCTCACGAGCCGGGTGACGAGACAAGCCACAAGTTCTAGAAGTGTGTTGCAGTTCAATAAATGACCCGCTCGCAATCGATCTTGTCACTGCAAGAAGTAATTTTACTTAATGAGTGAAGCAATATTTTAATATTTCAGATTAATCTGAGGAAATAAGAGGAAGTGATCCAATTTTCCTTACTCGTTTTTTTTTTCCTAACCTCAGCCACATTCGATCCAAGATGGGTTTTATGCAAAGGGAGAAAAATTAAGATTGCAATCAGTGATACATTTTAATATGCAATGCCCCATGTGTTCCGGGAAAAGTTATTTAGTACAAATTATGTACGTGTCTGAGAACAGCACTTTCCTACAAGAACTGGTGAAAACTAACAAAACCTTTTTCCATCAGCATTTTGCAAGAATGCATTGTTGCAGGCAGAATTTCATACAGAGCAATGTCAAAATTAATTGCTACACATTCCCATTCAGTTTCAGTAATGTTAAAATATTGTTTTGATGAGGTAAATATTTATCCTTAATATCTCCCTTGTTTTGAACTATGACACTATAGATTTTTTTTTTAACCACATGCACTAAGTAACATCTTTTGGTATTATCACAAAAATTCTTTAAGAAACAAGAAATTCAGCTTTTCATCTCAACTTGGAAATGAAACAAAACAATACCAATTTGTTGGGATTTCCCATTGGAAAGATAATTCAAAGTTGTCTGTAATTTCAAAGGGCTGTTTATAGATAAATATATTACACACTGAGAAACCTAAGAAAATTATGATTTCGAGCATATACAAACGTAAAACATGGGTGTCTCGGTACTTTTGTAGCCGCTAATAAACCCTTTGCAGCTTGAGTGGTGGTCTGCATCCAAAAAAATTAACGTTGAGATGTGACAAATAAGAAACGTTATCAACTGTACTGCAAGATGGCTTCTTTTTGACATGTTATTTATATATTCTTGGCATAATCATTCACTATTTTCAAATTTAAAAGTCACAGTCTTTTATGTATGTAGGCATTCATTGCTGAAGCTCTTTCTTATAAGAAACTATAGTTGGATTTTCAGGAAGACAGAGAGGAGAGCATATTTACACTGCCTAACATTAGATAGTGAAGTTAGGAGACTCTTCTCCCTTAGGTCCCTACGTAGTCCACAGGGAGCAAGAGAATTCTTCAGAGAAAAACTCACCCCTTCTCCATCAGGTTTCTGTTCACAGTCACCTGCTGAAAGATCCTCTTTGTCCTCTTTAGATATAGGAGACCTCTCAGAGACTAAACTAACATACCTTTAAGAACTGAACATTCTCACTTAAACCAAAGAAGTGCAAATATCCGTTCCTTTCTCCCAGCTTAAATTCCTTCCCAGTTCAAATTCCTACTCAGAAAAGAAATAGACGGGTACAAGAACTGGAAGCCAGGACTCAGGAGACAGACATTAGCACTGGAATTCAGAAACCCTCATCCAGTCCAAAAGGACCAAGAGTTCATAACCGAGTCATGATTTCCAACTTCTTCATTGATTAGCTCTCACGTGGAAAACAACAACTTTAAACTCTCAGAACCTGATTTCAGACATGCCAAAAAGAACGCATTTTGGTTTGTTTCTCCAGCTGTAAATGGACATCTTTGGGTTTAGGTTACATCCACCACTATGACATACATATGAAGGGATAGAAGTATACCCAGGGGGCGTTCACACTAATTGCTTAATAATTGTAAAGCACCTTCAGGATATGAAGCACGCATTAAGTATTGCAAGCTCTTACCTCTTTTTAAAAGAAAGTTACAAGTGCTTGCAAAAGCAAAAATAACTCCATGTAATTAAACGACTAAGACCCCTGCTAACTCTGCAGCATACAAGCCTGTACATCAGTCAGAATCCAGCACACTCAGGACCAATCCTGCTGAGCTGTCCTCATTACAACACAGCAAACAAAGATGTTTTCTTTATGTTCTCTCAATAATTACATTTGATCTGCCTCACTGAGGATCTCCTGCTAGCAATGAAAAGTATGAAATGTTTCAATGGGTCAACCTCTAGCTGTTTTATTTTCATTTCAAACATAGCAGAGACTTCTTTTTTTAACTTCCATAACAATAAACAGTGGTTTCTCCTCTTAAGCTTGTTCAGTGACAATGAGCCAATTACGTATCAACTGCAAGCTCAGCCAGCAATTAATCCTAATTTACCAATGAGCACAAAGTAAAATATGCTTTTCCTAAGACTTCAGATGTTCTCTGCCCATTATTATACCCAGAAGAGCTTTGAAGGTTAACCAAAGGTAACGGAATGATTTATTTATTTTTTCTCTTGCTCAATCAGCAGTATACCTCCGCTTCAGAAACTGGTTGATTGAAGAGATTAAGGCCTATCTCTTAAAACAGATGTAAAAATAGATTCTTAACATGAGATATGTGGGCTTAAAACAACATCCACTAACTCTAGCAAGCGTTGTGACTGGTTAGTAGCTCTGAAAATCAGAATAAATTGTCACTGAAAGGGCAATACTTTCAAGCACACAATTTATCGAAGCAATTTTTCATGCATTAAAAACTCTACAGGTTAAAGAATAAGCAGTCCATCTTCAGTTCACACAGAGCGGCTGGATTGGAGGGAAGCAACCTGAGTTTGCCAAGACCCGGAATTTGTTCCACAGGTGATTTCTAATATTATTATGCAAGTCTGCTATGCAACAAACCACAAATACTGTAAAAACAAAAAGGTAGTATAAAACAATTACCTAGAACACAACAAAAATTTGAACAAAAATCTATTTCTGAAACAAAAAGCTTTTGTTCCATTCCATTCCATTTTAATTCCTCAGTGAAACTTTATGGGTATTGACACATTTCAAAACCAAACACTCTTAGTAAAAAAATTAGAAAAAAATGCTACAAAACCATTGAGAAGACTTGTGAATTGCATTGTCTTGTACTGCATGAAGACAGATAATATAGTTTATAAAGACTACGATGCCCAAATCCTCCTTACAAGGTGTCGTGGTTTAACCCCAGCCAGCAACTCAGCCCCACGCAGCCGCTCACTCACTTCCCCCCCACCCAGTGGGATG
>JAVKLA010000031.1:24209786-24229317 GCA_034782735.1 Sagittarius serpentarius | reverse complement strand
CCCCCCCCCCCCCCCCCCCCCCCCCCCCCCCCCCCCCCCCCCCCCCCCCCCCCCCCCCCCCCCCCCCCCCCAACAAATAAATCTCTACTCATTTCTAAGTCCATCAGATATTCTACCAAATCTTGCATTTAACATATGCCAGATAAAGTAAATTAACAGAATTAGTAAACAATGAGCTGATAAGTAAATCTCTCATTCTCTTAACAGATGTATATTAAATTAGAGCAGCACAGAGAAGAAAAGGTAAGACAGGGAACGTAGAAGTAAAGGAGATCAAATACAGCATTCTGTATGTGTATTCTTGGTATGACTTAGTAGCACTACAGGAACTTGTGTAAATCTACTACACGTAAAATACAAACTCAGCCGTTAAAGTAAGTCTCCATAGTCCAAAACATGAGTTCTTGCATCTTGTCATTGCATAGGACCCCCTCGATGGAGGGGCTGTCTTGTACACACTTCTCCCATTCATAGCTCCATCGACTTCCTCCCCTTCTCCTCGGGAGACAGTGATCTTCCCTGCCACTTATCCATCACTGCTAAAAGAACTGTGCACCTCCAGTATTTTTACATTTACATTTAAACTGGAATACTTGACAGCATATGACAAGAACTTCAGTAAGTGAAAAATGTAACAGCTAGAAATCAGAACAAGAGTTAACTCTACATCACCACACTCATCATTCACAAGATTAAAAAGTTTTCAGTCATCTATTCAAAAGTAGTAACAAATGAGGTACAGACCAGCCATACCCAAAGCAGCAAATAACAAATAACTGAAGCAAATAAATTGCTCATTTTCAATGGTTCATTTCATATCATTAGTTGAAAATTGTTTGCTAAAAATAGCAGAAATTTATGAATGACTATGACAAATCACAGAAACAGGGATGTATTAAAAGGTAAGGAAAATAAGAGTCTGCATTTGTAATTAATAGCACTGGTAATGAATACTGTAACTAGTCTGATCTGTCATGCATTTTATTCCAACTGACCAGACTTGCTGAGTCTGAAATTATCTGAACTGATGACTCCATGCCTTACAGTACAAAAGGAAAACAGATCAGGAAGCAACAATAGCTTTTACACTGCATGCAGAAAGTTCTAGTGTTTTCAACCATCTAATAAGAATCATGTGCAGAGGTGACAGGTGGGGCTCGGTCCTGGCGTGGGCCTCGTTACACTTCATTTTGTGCAAAGTGACTTTTCCATTCCTTAGTTCACACACGAAGCATAGCTAAAGAAAAGCTTTGTTGCTCTAAACCTGGTATTAGTGCTGCATGTTGTTTTCTTGACCCTTAAAAGCAAACCAACAGCATGTTGAATGAAAAAACTCCTTCTGGAAAAGCCTCAGTCACTACCTTGGTCAACTACTCCGCAGTTTCTAAACAGGCAGATCTCGGCATATACCTGATGAAACTTCTGACCACCTTCTCTCCTGTCCTGCTTTCAAAGCGCTGAGCACTTCAAAGGAAGTTTTCTCATAGTGGGATGGAAATACCAAAAGCATGACGCTGAACACAAGATGAATGAAGAGAGGAAAACAAGGAAGAAAAATAGCTTTTTAAACAATCTGCATGCACTATGTAATTATTTCCACAAACTAGAATCAAATACTTCTAGGTCTGAGGCAAAAAATGAGGAGTAAAACATGATGATTTGTTAGACATAGCAATTTGTTAGAGGAGCTCCCACATTGAAGCCACTAAATGCCATTGTGTGTGAATGTGAAGTGCTAAAGAATGGACTCAACACATATGCTGAAGAGAAACTCATTTTCTAATTTTAAGGATAAAATGTAACATTGCAGAAATAAATAGAAGTCAGCTGACATTTTGTTTATATTTTCTACTGCACCATAAGAAAAGAATGTAAGACTTGCCACACGGGTTCAGTCCAAATGCTCCAGCCCAGTTCAGACTGTAGCCAAAAGTTGGTCTCATCTGAATGAATACAAGACGCAAGCAAACACGTCGTATTTCCCCTAATACCGCCCAACCTCTAGCCATTCATAGCTCAGACACATTTGTAGATATTAAAGATTTAGTTGATTAAGGGAATATAAAATGTCTAAGATATGGGCAAACTCTGGATTTATACAGTGACACAACGAGTTGTCCGTTTTCTAATAATTCCTGCCAGTTAGTTTTTTCTGTTTCTTTTGATTTGCTACCAGGTACTGAGCTGATAGTTTTATGGGACTTTCTACAGTATAACCTCACAAGTCTTGCTTCTGACTGCTAAAAATCATCTCAGCATTCATCATTTCATACACAACTTTAAAATATACTTTTCCCATGTGAAAAAGTTTACCGTTACCCACACCAAATTTCATCTGCCATTTTATTACGCAGCTACTAAGTTGCATAAGATCGTCCTCCAATTCTTCAACTTAACTTTAGTATTTCCATTTACGGTGATCAACAAGCTTTCTTACTCCATCGCTTGCACACAGTTACATATGCTGCATAGCCCAGGTCCCGGCACAAATATTTTTGGAACTCCTCTGGTGACTTAGGGAACTGATCATTTGTTCCTGCCCTGTGTTTCCCATGTTTAAATTGCTGATTTACCCATTCAGGGACTTCCCTTCTTATTCCTCTGCTCCTTGCTTCCTTCAGAGCTTTCTCACAAGCCTTTAGGAGATGGAGCTAAATTTGATTATCAGCCACACCGCTCTTTCTTCAGGTGATTCCAATACATTTGTACAGTGTGATTCACTTTACAGAAGCTATGCTGAACCTTCCGCAGTGTATTTATCCACAAGGCCTTTTGGTTTTGATACAGAATCTAGTAATTTACCATATATACAGTTCTCCAGATCTTCCTGAAGCCCTGTTTAGGAACTCGTATTTTGCACCTCACAGCCTTCAAGTACCTAGGCAGCAGGATGCAAGAGGACACAAACCACCTTCATTGGTTACATGTAGCGTAGCTTGGCTATTTCATCCTTGCTTTCTGAGTTCTTTTCTGGTGCTGGCCTGTTCAGCTCATCCCTAAGTTGCACAGCCTCTACTGCTGACAATGTTTAGTCTCTGAAATGACATTTCAGGGCATTCATCCAGTTTAAGCCCTCAGAATCTGTCACTAACACAAGAAGACCAAGCAAGCAAATACAGCATGTCCCTCAGTAACCCCATTTTTGACTGCTTCATAAAAAAAACATTTGTCCTGGTTTCAGCTGGGATAGAGTTAATTGTCTTCCCAGTAGCTGGTACAGCGCTGTGGTTTGGGTTTAGTAGGAGAAGAATGTTGGTAACACCCTGATGGTTTCAGGTGGGGCCAAGTCATGTTTAGACTCAGTCAAGGACTTTTCAGCTTCTCCTGCCCAGCCAGCAAGAAGGCTGGAGGGGCACAGGAAAGTTGGGAGGAGGGGACACAGCCGGGACAGCTGACCCCAACTGGCCAAAGGGGTATTCCATACCATGGGGTGTCATGCCCAGTATATAAACTGGGGGAGCTGGCCTGGGGGCAGAATTGTTGCTTGGGAACTAACTGGGCATCGCTCGGCGTGTGGTGAGCAATTGCCTTGTGCATCCCTTGTTTTGTGTATTCCAGTCCTTTTATGATTTTTGCCACTTTCTTGTTGTTATTAGTGTCACTGTTAGTTTCTTCCTTTCTGTTCTATTAATTACTGCTGCTAATGAAGCCAGAAACAGATCCTATGGGCTGTCAGTCTCTGCTAACTTTTATAGATCGGACCATTAAAAAAAAAAAAAAAAACAACAAAATCAAACAAAAAAAACCAAAAACCTACTTCTATAATACTTTAAGCTACTCATTTTAATATTGAATATAATAATTTAGTTTTAATGCACTTTAGATTTAACATCTGATGTATTTGCAAATGTATGACACAGTCTCAGATATGCATTGCTCAGAACTGGAAAAAAAACCTATTCACAAGAGAGGCCTAAGACACCCAAGAAGGTACCTCTCAGCAGTCCGGATAGCTTTCTGGATTACTGTTGTAACTCTGTTCTAATCTATGGGAATTTCAGGCACAGAATATAAAAACTGATCTTCTCGAGTTTAAATTCCTTTGAGGTGGATGCAGAAACGGTGTTCCAACATGCACTGAATAGCCTGTTAGCCTTCAAAGGACTGACAGAAGTGCAGATTCGTAAGTATACCTGTTCCTTTTTAGAGCATGTTTCCACACCAGCAATAGAACAGACCTTACCAATAAAGCAGCTAATCTAAATCATTAGTAGAACTGGCAAAATAGCTTTGTAGACACGAAAATTCTTGAATTTTCCTGGACAAAATAACTCGCAGTAAGCCAGTTCCCTGTTACTACTCAGATTCTCTCAGGTCCGTTGGATGTCAGCTGCATAATCCACAGGCATCTTCTCCCCTCCTTTCCCTTCTGATTTTCTGTTGTCTCTTGACATTCAAAGTATGACACTGAATAAATGCAATCTTACACATTATTAGCCTGGCACCTTCTTGTAAGGAACACATTTTGGAAACAATAATAGACCTTCCATTATCCAACTCCTCCTACTCAGTGTTAGAATAAATACTTAATATTAATCCTTAACATAATAGAATCTCTTCCAATGGTTTATCACTGCCTTGGAGCCAGGACTTGTATTTCACATTGAAAATAAAATGCTGAACCAAGAGAGGAGACTATAGATTTCACGTTGCGGGAAAGGAGGAAATCAAGGAACAGAAAGGAGCATAATTTAACAAGCTAGATGACTAAATCCATCCCTAAAATAGCTCTACTGAAAGCAAAGGGGCTATTTCCAGCAAGGATGAATTCAGGCCAGAAATACCAGTTATTGGATTGCATTAGCAAACAGAGCTTTACAGCAGGGAAAATTGCTTGGATCCATAGCAGGGAAGAGAAATGAAGTAGATAACTTTCAAGGCCACTGCCTCAGCCGTCTGTGATGAACTTGGGACATTATGTCTGTCGTGTCCCTGCTGGAGTGACTCCCATCACCTGTCTGGATAAACAAAGCAAGGGAAAGGACAAAGTGTACTATAAAGAGATTAAGGGATGGAATTGGGGGGGGGGGGGGGGTATTGCGGACTCCTAGATATACAATGTGAGGGCCAGCAGATCAGATAATAACTCAGGCAAACACATTGCCCTTCTCTCCAGTTACACGAGGATGCGCTGAGAAAAAGATGACTTGCCACATTCAAGGAAGAATAGGGAAAGCGTTCAAACACCTTTTCCATGCTAAAACCAAAACGGCTGGGATAGAAATAAAGGAGCAGGTAGGGAAAATCAGTACTCTAAAAAAGGTCCTGAGCTTGACTTACTAACTCTGCCACAAAAGATCTCCTCAAGGGAACTTCGTGTTCCGTAGCAAAAAGGGGGGGGATCAGCAGCTGTAAAATCGCTGGCACTGTCGGTGCCAGTAAGTGCTGGATAGCTGCTGCTCGCAGAATACTTTCTGCTGCCATTATGTTTATAAACATTGACAACTGGGGAGATTTTGTTCATTTATCTTCAGGAAGTATCACTCAATTAGAAAAAAAAAAAGGGGGGGGGGCAATGTGTTCTTGTGTTCAAAATTCACCCTGGTACTGGCAAGGCTCCCAGTCACCTCTTCCTAAAATGCAAAATAATACAGTTGCAGACTAAACAGCATTAAATACTAGGGAAAAAATACAATAAAACATGATGTATGGCATGATTTCTGTCTGGAAATTTGGCATAGTATAAGTGACCAAGCAGAGGAACACACAAATAACTAAACCTCCTTTTTTTTAATCTGTAGGGGAGAAGAGAAATCTTTAAAATAGGCTACACAGAGCCGTATTTGGAGAGAGAACTAAGTTGTGGGTTCATTTATGAACTGATCGTCAGGCTAAGTGTTTACGGTTGAAGTTTTGCCTTGTGAGGAAATGGCAACTCAGCCTGCTGACTCAGCTTCTGAGTATGTAAGGCAGAGAATTCAAAACTTTCCAGGGAGCATGAGAAAGCTTATAGTCAAGGATCTACAGTGAAAATAATAATAATAATATATGCTCATGTAAAAACATGGCTTCAAAGCTACCTGGAAAGTAATACTTAAAAAAAAAAAAAAATTAACAAAAACTAAGGATGTGTTAAGTAACTCTCCACTACAGTATCCCAGTATGTCCAACAGTTACTACACCACTTCTATGGATTATAAAGTTCAACTGCATAGTAGGGATATATATTGAACAAACCCACTGGTAATACTACATTGAGACATATGATTTATCATTACCATTTTTAAGGACCCAGTAACACTTGTTACACACAACAAAGATGAATACAGACTCTAAACTGACAGCCTTGGAAGCACATAGACATCAGATAGTGATTTGAGCAGAGTAAGATCTCAGAGAAATACATACATAGAGGAATGGTAACTCAATAGCCACAAAATCCCACATAAAGTCAAATCAGAATAAGATCTAATTATTTTGGAAATCAACTCTCCAATTAAGAACCAGAGATCATCAAAACAAAACCCTAAAAGGTAGAAGATAACTGTTTCTAATAACACTTACTATATCTAGAAAAGGCAGGTGGGAAGAAGGCCTAAGTAGCCTTGAAAGTATTCTACTTTTATTTAGTATTGCAAGTTCTTTTCTATGTCCTTTTGACTACACCAGAAAAAATACTCTAAAAATAATATAATTAGCATTTGAAATATTTCCTATTTTCTAGACCTGCACTGGTATCCGTGGCCTTATGCTGCGTAATGTGTATACAATTTGCAAGCTCGATGTGAAATACACTACTAATATACACGTATAATACAAATAACAGCTACTTATAAAGTATTGACAAAATGCAGGTATTGAGCACAAAATTGGCTTTACATACAATTCGGTGCGCAACTATCATTCTGCAGTGCGTGCAACATTTTTTTGCCGCATACTTCTTGAATCAAATAACTGTAAAGACATGCATCTCGCTACAACTCTCTGTTCTGCTTTTACCGAAACCTTCTCTGGAAAGTATCTCCAAGAACTCTGTAATATTAAATCAGTTCAGCCCCACTACATTCGCACACGGTAGGGCTTGCCGTAAACGAGGAAACAAAGGCACGCAAAGGCTTTTAAATTTAGACTTCTGAATTTAGACAGCACATTAAACATTTAGGCATCTTACAGGCTAAACCACCAGAAATGCAGCTGTATGGATTTATTTAAAAATCAGCTCTATGATTGTATATTTGCATACATTACATCATACTGCGGCTAGTAATCTGCTCCTTGAATCAGGGCAGGTTGCGTGTTATGACCTAAGGCAGTGCTCAAGTAGAGGACTAAGGAGAAACTCATGAGAGTAACTATGGTCTAACCACCTAGATGAGTTTTCTCACCTAACCTCCGTCAGATTTCGTATGGTCACCCTCAGCTAATCATTCTTCTGCGTATTTATTCTAAGCAGACCACTTAGCACAAGTCCCCACCGATTACGTGAGCTAGTGAGGGCTTTCAGCTCTTACTGCAGGATGGTGTGTCCTGGCCACAGGGAATCAGGACATGAAAGTAGTCTGGTGCCTAACTGGGAGTCACTCGTAAGTGGATTCGGCCACTTACACCACTAGGTAATTTAAGGTGCTCTGGTTCAGGAGGAAGAGGCAAATGAACCATTGTAGCTTGTACTCTGAGTATGCTGTAGGACTTTACCCTACAGAAGCATGGTGCTTATTTAGTGTCTCAAGCAGAGGAATAAGCCAACACTAATGGTTGTTACTAATTAGATTTTTAAAGAGCTCGCTGGGAATTTGTAGCTAAAAATTACTGTGCCAAACTCCAAAGAACCGGCCGTATTTTAACTGCTTGACTGTGTGGCTGAAGCAGACAGAAATAGTCTTAAAATGTGGCATAATTATTTGGCTGTGTTACTAGCTACTACTCAATGTTAATTATGCATTAAAAGCTAAGAGTGTTATTTATGACTGTTCAGGGCAATATTTATTTATAATGTGTACTTGGGCTTTCTGACAGAAAGCTGCCTTATACGTGCTCCATGATTCAGGAGTACGAAAGAGGTCCCTCGATTTCATTTTATATGCATGGCACTAATTTCTTCCTGTGTGGTAAATATAAGCAGTCACTCAAACTCATTTTTGGATCTAAAAGGTGATCAACCACCAACTGAAAGAGCAAGATGATACGTAAATCTGCTATGCAACTGACACCAACTTTGAACGCCCCTAACTAAGAAAAGAGTATGTATGAAATAACTCCACCACCTTCCCCGTCACTGAATTTCACAGAAAGTTACACGAAGCTCCACAATGAATTCATGCAGCCATCAGTCAACACATCTTTTCACAAGGTGATTTCACAAAAGACAGGGCTTTAACAGAAACAAAACTGCTGAGTTAGATATTTTTTTTTTTTTTTAACCAATAATTTATTCCAGATCACTGTGAGCCAGAACTAACGAACAGCTAAATTTCTTTATCCTGGATTTAGGAAACTCCCTTGAATGTAAGACCCTAAGTTTTGCCAACATGGCCACCTCTTAAGTTCATTCTGTAAAGACCTGCTTTCCAGCACACTGTGACACAGTAGCAGACAGCAATACCAATTAACTAGCATAAATTCTATATAATGCACGTTCTCATACAATAAGGTCAGAAAGAAGCATAATGGCATAGCACGTGGCAAGGTCTATTGGCTGTTGCTGAAATTATATTTAATACAACAGCATTCTGGGGCCTTTTTGGGGGAGACAGCAGAGTAGGGGAGAATTTAAAGATTGCAAAGACTAACAAATGTGAACATTTGAAAGCATGTATGTTCGATGCCACATTCAAGGGCACTGCATCAAAACTATTAATGCGCAATAATCCAGAAGCAGACAAGGTTGGGCAGGAAGTATGTGGGCAGGAATAAGATAAAATAAAATTGTAAGTTGGCGAGAATTGTACACGTGACTAAATTACTATACATCCATTCAAAACTAGATAGCTCATTAGAAATCTAGAATAAATGCAAATTAACCAGAAATCACCCTTCAGACTTGGTCTGCACTTGAAGGGAACAGATTTAAATCACAATTCAAATTATTTCAGACTTATTCAGACCCCTACTTTTGAACTTAGCAAAATCAATAAATAGTCTGAAAAAAGATAACAACAAACCCCTGTTTCTCTTTTGCCATAAACCCACCCGACTTCGAACTGTGAGAAAGAGTCCTGATTTTCAACCAATTCTCAGTTACAACTGTTCCTGGTCACTTCTCCATTATTCAGCAACACTTTTTTTTTTTTTTTGCATGTATCTACTTCTACAGGACATACACATTTGAAGGAATAGCTACTGCTTTTTGTGAAGTCCCTGACACAAAATTAATAGAGAGAAGTACAGCACATACCTCCTTCCCTTTTCTTTAACACAAGACTTTGCACTTTAACTCTCTTAAAATCTGTTCTCACATCACGCCTCTACCTCTGGCTGCCTTTCACTGTCAGGATGGGTTAATGACCTGTCAAAGGGCAATGCACTCCACCATTCTAGTGCTCTGGGCTTTATTGAAAGAGTATCCAGATTTGGGTTTGCTAAGGTTATTCTGAAAGGACAGGGAAAAGTTTATTCTCTATCTTTTTTTTTTCCCTCATGTGGCTGCTTCCGTGAGTAATATAACCCTTGCCCCTATCGTACTGTGAAATCTTCTCAGCGGACGCCTCTAACCTCTCTTTTTTACACAGAGAGGCAAAACGACTGTGATGGGACAGCTGAGACAGCGTTCTTCTATTTTCTCATGCGAAAGTATAAATTGTAAGGACTTAAACTGAGCAGTTTGCAACACGGAGGGAAAGTATATTATTGCATCAAACCCCATCATACAGTAAGCAGATTAGGAATGCTGGTGAATAAGCTCACTTGAAGTCCTTGCTGGCTATCTCATTGCTCACTGGATTTTAGAGGCAGCTCAGATGAAATTGCCATCCTTGCAGTCTCTAAAATCTCTACTTGTAATAATTTTCCTCTCATGAAGATTAGCAGGTTTTTGCTAATAACAATTTAAACCTCCCTGCAGAATCACAGCCTCTTACCTATCACCCTCCAACCTGCATTTACTTCATGTATGTCCTCTTTTTCATGTTTATATGAAAAACTCCATTTACTTGTTGGGTTTTTTTCTATCACATGCACAGATTCACAGGAAAGATTTCAGTGTCATTTGCATATACAAAAAGGGACTGATACCATCTCCAAATGTAATACTGTGAATTTACAAAAGATAAGGAATTAAACAATTTGACTCTGGATATGAGTGGTATGATAAATGCAACCTGCATATCCAGTGAAGAGCCCAGTTTTGAAAAGGTGCTGCAAATGCAATTCTCATTAGGAATGTCTGGAACTTTGAATGGTCAGACTCACCAGCCAAACTTGAAGATGTTTAAAAGAAAGGTCACTAAAATGTCAACAGAAATGTGCCATCCAACTTGCTGATCTTGACAGAGCTAGGTAACAGTCAGTACCACACACATCATTGACATCAGGTGATGTATGAATAAAAATGTCATTCAAAAAGCCTTCCAAATTTACCCTTTTTAAAGTAGGCTTCCAAACCCAAAGCATGTACGTGTAAGGAACTGAATTATTTTTCCGCTTTGGAAGATGTGAAACACGCAAAGCATTAAGATTAAAATACTTCTGCACTTGGATTGTGTCTCCCCGCTCTTTTGGATGACAAACGTTGGCAAAAGGGACAAAACATTACCCTGCCACTAGGTCTATAAAACTTTTATGGTAGCCATAATATACAAATCACTACATTAATATGACCACAGATCTCTGCAATTTACAACTCTGCTTCACCAGACATTCAAATTCTAATTCACAAACAAGGTGAATTTAATCCCACCCCTTAGCTAATCCTCCCACTGAGACTTTTAAAGCCGAAATGACGGTTCTGGCCTATCTTTCCAGATATTTTTCAAAGGCTGGACATCAATAATGATCTTTTGTTGTCCTATTTGTTAAACCAAACACACACACTGGTAGGACAAACGCTACCTTTGCATCAAAGTATCGGTGAAACGTACCAGCTGTGTATCTCTTCGAAGAAACCCATTCCTGTTTGAGAGATGCTCAAAAATTATACACTTGACAAACAATTTCCGAGAAATCAAACATTCAGAACGTCTGAAAGCTGAGTTCATTGAACACCCAATGGTCCCATGACTTGGGCCCTGCTACCCCAGCACTTCAGCTCTCTGGACACACCTGTCTTGGCCTTTTCCATCTCAGAAGCCCCAGAACCTCCCTTCCCAAGTGGACAAGCAACGTGGGCCCAGACAAAAGAAATGAAAAAGCCCTGACTCTGTCCGTGTAATCATTGGCTTTCCTTTTTTTTTTTTTTTATTCTGTGTCTGTGCTTATACCATCTGTATGCTTAATAGCTATAGTACCTTGCTAGCCTTTTGCTCATGATGGAGGGAGACCCTAACTTCTACAATCCCTGTAATTCTCTGCACACATCCTGTTCTCCACTCCCTCCATAGCCTATTGATTTTTATTCTTATCCATCACAGTACTGCAGATCCCATTTATGTCCCTTCTCCTTTTCCCCAAAACAGGAATACCCCACATCCCCAAAATGCAAACAGACGTATCAGTTCCTCAGTTCGTCCTCTGCTATACTTCTCACTTCTCTTATTCACTCCCCACCACACAATCTTCATCCTGTTCAACCTCTCAGTCTTCATCTTTGTTTTCCCATTAACTGACTCCAAGTCCCTAATAGGGGTCCCTGTGGTTTTCTTTTCCCTTCACTACATTGGGGTCTCTTCAGTATCTCAACAGCAGAGGCTGTATTCCCCACGGCAGGCTTCACCACTCTTCCGCAAGGCTTTCTGAGCACAATGCCACTCCTCTCTCTTCTAATTCTTCTTATTAGCTGTCAGAAAACTAAAACATTCAAACAAGTTTTAGAGAACAAGCAGAAACAATTAAGGGGAACGTTGTAACGGTCACCCAGAACTGAGTAGGTCCAACTGCAAGCAATTGCTAAGGTGCTTTAGCAGATCACTGCTATGATGGCAGAAATGTCATTTCTCTCCTATCTTCTCTGATTTGATTTTCTGGGTTTGCGGTTATTTTTAGGTTTTGGATATGAGGACACATATGAAATTTTTAGCTTTCTAACATGAGAAATTACATTCAATGGTTAAAAGCACATGACAATACCTGATAACAGCCTAGAAATCAATCGACAATACTGGAGGAAGATTGGGTAAAGTAACTTTCTGTGAAAGAGACAAAGGTTTCCAAGTGACTCCAAAAGACAGGATAAAAATGAACATCAGGATGCTGAAGGAGCCTGGAAAGTTTCTCAAGGGTTAAAAAGGGGTCATGGCTGGGGGCCACCTTAACATAGCAGATAACAAAGAACATTTCCAATATAAACAAGACCCTCAGAAATAAAGGGAAAAGATACAGTCTGCTGACAAAAGATGTGTTTCCTTTCCCTCCACAGAAGGAAACCATTAGTAAACACATTCTCTGTAAAGCAAAGTTGGTCGCGTCTTAATAGTAGAACAATATGGTTCACAGCACGGGGCTTACACCAACTGTTTTTTTCTGTTGTAATTTAGAAAACATTTTAACACACACAGTATTTGAATGTTAACAGAGGCAGACAAGCTTTATAGAGCGAGCTTGCTCAATATTTTCTCCCAGCGTCTCACTGTCAGCTGTCTTCCCTTGGTATCTTATTAAATCTCCTCCGAGTTATTAAATTAATAGTAAAAAAGCAATACAGAAACATAAAGTATTCTTAATTCTTTTTCATGTAATGCATGGCTCACCTCAAATCCATTTCAACAGAGTAGCCCTCTCATTCATATTCCTCACCACAACATACAGCTCCTCTACAAAACTCAAAAGCCAGCTTGCAAAACGCTGAATTCGATGGTGCAGAACTTTTCCAGGTCCCATCCCAGACCCCTTAAATCCTAGATCCTGGTACGGACGGACAGCTTCCCCACCAAACGGGTCCTACAAAACTCCTACGTTCAAGAACTGGCCTTGAAATGCTGTGAATTATGTCAAAGTATGAGGGTTTGGTTTGCTCATTCGCATCCTTTAAATTCAGGCAAACTGATGAACTTAGCAAGGGTGTGCCAAAATCCCTCGTTTGAATTAAACTTCTATAGGGACAGTGAGAGAAGAGTGTATTAGGCCACTCAGCCAGCCAAGCCCATCCTCTTTTTTTTTCTCCTGAATTGCAATACTTGTCTAAACAATGATTTTTCTCTGCAGCAGGATAATTTGTATTCCCTAAAGTCCTCCGGAAGGTTTTTCTACATTTTTTATTTCCTTTTGAAGTAAAAAGTTGGTAATTATCTCTTGACAAAGAACCAGTTTTCCAAAACAGATGCACAGGTTAGATGGACTTCCGAAACACAAACAGGCAAGAACAGACTGAATTTCTGTCGTAGTAATGGTGGTTATGATTATAACAGGATCAGCCCTTTTCCTAAACACAGTCATTACCATATTTAATGACTAGCTGAGCAGGACACAAATGATTCTGCTTTGTCCTGCCTGGGGCATTAACTAACAATCCAGTCAATTAATTCCTGGTAACGACCATGTTTTCGAGGACTATTGCTGCAGGAATGTTCTGCCATAAAAATATATGTAGCTGTTAGCCATATCGCTACACTTTTGATATGAAAAGATGTTTATACCATGACACTAATCAGACCTCCCTTTTACCAAACCTTGCACGGGGAAAGAACACAGACCCCGTGAGATACAATGCCATTAGCATCTCCTCACACACGTGCTGACTTTTTCATTCTGTGCATGTACACACATTCATCATCTTGGGACAATAACAAATTTCAGCCAATACGTGTAAGCATTTTTGCTTAGGTATCTCAAAACCAAGTGAAAATCACTGATTTTTTTTTCATTATTATTTTTTAATAATAAAATAAGCTATGGTAGGTTGTTGACAGAGGGAAAACAAGAATGTTTAGGGATGTTTCTGGGCTCAGCATGTGTCAAATAGTAGAAAATTAATCTCTCCAAGGGCACAAGGTAAACCGCAGAGATTGAAATTCACACACCACATTCACTGCAGTTTTTCTGTCCTTGAACTTTGCTACTTAATACTAAAAATGTTAACCACAGGCACTGTTTCTAGAGGAAGACACATTACAAGAGCAATCAAAAGTACTTACAGGTCCTTTGCGACAGGACAGGATACTGAGTCACAATTTTAATCAAGCTGCCTGGGTCAAAGCATCCAATAGTTCTGGATGGTCAGGAGAAGCCGTAATGTTGAGTTTTCTACGCTGTCTCTTCCCACCCCTTCAAAGGAATTAATGACTGTTTTGTGGTTGTTTGTTTTGGTTGTTGTGGTGTTTGGTTTGGTTCTTTTGGGGGGGGGGGAGGTGTGTTGTGGTTTGTGTTTTTTGGTTTTTTTTTTTAATAAACTTACTGGGAAAGGAAGGGAAAAAGAGACAGAGAGATCCTATAGGGTCTTGCATCGAAGTCTGACTTGCAACAATGAAGAAACCAAAGGGCTGAAAATTCTTCAGGAAATAATGACAAGACAAAGTTTATTCTGAAGAACAATCCCTAAAAGCAATCCAAATAAACAAAATCAAAACAACAGGCTGCCTACTACAGACAAAATACAGTCCAAAAGCAGATAGGCTGCATGAGACATTCAGCTGTCCGCGAGAGTTAAAAAAGCAGGACAGACCTTCTGGGTGAACAGCTAAGCAGTCGGAGAGCTCATGTATCTTGGCCAGCGAATAGATAGGTGCTGACAGGGAAGCCAGATGGCATCCATCTAGTCCAAGTGGTTGGCTGCCTCTTCGCTGGCCACCCCATGGTGCTTCTATCCCTGCAGCAGATAGGCTGGCCTGCAAAGTTAGTTGCACTATTGTATCTTGGAGCCGAGCCTCATGTAGGGAGGAGTCAATGCCAGACAGCATGTGGGGGGAAAAGGAAAAAAATTGGAGTCTGGGGAGACACGGCTTGATACAGGGAACAAGGTAAGAAGATGAAGAGGGGGATGTACTACAGGAGATCTGTCACCTAGACCAGCCGGGGTATTTAACAGCTCACCTCTGCATTTAGGTTGGAAACTTTGACAACAAAAGCTATATTGACATTACATCTCTTAATGGCTGCACCAAGTACATTTAGAGTATGAGGACACTTGACAAGGGAACAGGTAATTCTCTCTCCTGTCCTTTCCCTGAAACTGCCAGAACTAAAGCTGTCATTCCCAAGCAGTCAGAAAAACAAGATTTTTTAAAAGGTTTCCTCGTATCAGCTCAGGACACAAACCCTTTCCCCCCCGCCCAGTTCACACAGTTGTAGTCTCAGTGGGGAATCAAATAACTAGATGATCTTGGAGACTAACTTAAGGCACTGTGACTGGTACAAAACGTACTCTGGTGGTTTGCAAGAAAAAGCGTGAAAAATAGACACTGGGTAAGGAAATCTTCCTGTTTACTGTTTCACCTCTAAGATCACAAGCATTGTAGCCATGGCATTCACTTTTCAAACATTTGATCATGAAATCCTCAAAATGTTCTTTACTTTCATTTTTAGGATTTGTGATATTAAGCATTACTTCTCATTTTAAAAAAAGCTACCCCATTTCCCATGCACACAGTAAAAGCGAACTGTTAACACTGCCCGCTGGTCTCCCATGAGGAGAAGGCAACACGGATCATCACCTCTACCACTTGAGCTAGTAATACACACCGGCGGTGGACAACCATCTCCTGTGAGGGCGGTCAGCCCTACCACCTCTGAAAGACATTTTCTGGTTTAACTTAGATCATTCGATGCCATACAACACAGCACCATGAAAAAACAATTCTGTCAACTCAGCTGAGAAACTATTGAGCAACCGCTAGAGAAAACACCACAAAACTACACTGAGAAATAACATGGGCTTTCGCTTGCTTGAGTGACCATCACAAGAGCAAAGAGCAAAGTAAGATCAACAACACAGTACTCCCTTTCTGCCCTCAAATGGTAATGTCAGGCACTTTTTGGAGTTCAGATCTAGCTAAACTATCACATAGATAATAAACACAGTACCCTGACAATAATGGGTTTGAAAATGCCAGTTTCTGCCCTGACCTCAGCTGACTCGTATTTGTCCTGCAGCCTGGATTCCTTTTCTTTTCCACTTGCTGATTGTGTTTCAACTGTTTTTCATGTGAAGAACTTGAAACTAGACTACAGTAAAATTTCTCTTCTTCATTATAACTGCTTTTCCAAATCAGTCATTTCACACTGCCTGAGCTTTTCTCGCTTAGTTGAAGAGATCAGAAGTTTGGGAGTCCTTTTAGCATTTTACCCATTTCAGTTCCTACGGTGGGTACTGACTCAACAGTGATGTTATGTTTGATTCCTCTATGTTGCAGGAGTAATGGTTTTGATCACGGCTGATGAGGACCTGCTTAGTTCTCCCGCTAAGGATTTGCTTCAGCCCTACGCGCTCTGTGACTCAGTTCATTGGCTTCTCACCTGAGTTCTTCTGGTTTCTTCTGCCTACTAGGCAGGTTCCCAAATGGAGTATCTTCCACTGACCTGGTGTAGCACCTCTAATATTCTTTTCTGCATGTAACAACTCTATAAATGCACAGCTTAATAGCTGGGTTTACTTTTTTCTTAAAGCTAGCCTATAAAAAAAAAATCTTTACCTTCTTATGCTGTGCGCACAAAACACAAAACACAACTTCTATTACAGATTTGATCAAGATTTAATCCCTTGAACAGTAACGCAAAAAACAGAAGAGACTTTCATGAACAGCAATATTAAACTTTACCCAGCAATAATCATCTGAAACACCGTGATACTGTTTTTAACAGCTTGTCTTTGTACTAAATTGCTCTCAAACCCTTTCTCGCTGGCAAAGCTGCTATGATTTCACTTTCATTAGAACTCCAGTCCAGCCAACCCTTTTTGGTTGTGGGAGGTGTCAGGATGGGGAAAGAAAAAAAAAAGGAGCGAAGTACTTTAGTGGCATATGTGACAACCACTTCAAAGCCATAAATCCTACCAAAGTACCTCAGAGAATAATGATCAGTCAAGACTTTAATCATCAGCAAAAGCTAGTTGAGAGAATAAGGAGGGTCCTAAGGGTAATAGCTGTAAAATGAAAGTGTCCACCGAGCGCATTTCTTTCATTACAGACAATTGAGCCATTTCTCAACCTTGTTTATCTTTAGCTTTTCCTGTTAGACCAGAGGGAGAGTAAGGGATATTATACCCATCTTCCTCCAGTGAAGTAGAAAGAAAAATACCAGAAATGCTTTAAGACAAACAATGCTGCTTTCACAGATCTGGTTATGTGCCCTTTTTGGGGGCAGGCTTTCAGGCTGAGTTCCAACCCTTGGTCCCTTGAACATCCAGTGTCTGGCTGAAATCCAGGCTCTGTTCTTAGCCCAGGATACACAGCATACTTTGGATATCCTAGCACGCATTTCTGAGTACTGAGACACCTAATCCCATTATTCACATTATCCCCAAGAATCCCATTGTCCCCTGAGCCCTGATCTGAGCCTTCACTCTCTGTCTTTTGGCTTAAATGCACCCCATCCTAAAAAAACTAGGGAGATGTGACAGACATATAAAGATCCGTCACATGGATCAGTTTTGCCCCAGCTTCTAAAATCTTATCGCTCTTCACTTAGTTGTGTGTGGAGGAAAAAGTTTAGAAAGATAATCTGGAGATTTACTTTTCACTGGGACCTGCAATGACAATTTTATCCACAATACCTGAGCACCGTTTGGTTTCCTTTTTCTTTTCCCTGCCAGATCTTGCATAATAAATACCTTTGTATTTTTTGTCTAACTTACACAAAAGTGAAACAGCTGGTATTATATCATCTACATCTTTACCAAAATGATCAGAACCACAAATGCCAGTAGTTTTTATAAACTAAGAGACTAAATTTTTCATTTACCTTTGTTGGCTGTTAGTTTGCATTTATAATTTGAATTAATGTCTAGAAGACCAATTCAACACAACTCAATTCATTTAAACTCTATCCATTTATTGATTATAAAGATAAAAGTCCAGAACTGATCAACAATCTGAAAGTATGTATTACCGACATTTGGTGTGTTACAGTTCAATAGCAACTGAAAAGATCAGTATACAGCATACAGTCTACGGTATTTCTGGGTTGGTTTTAACCCCACCTACTTATCTTAGAAACATGAAAATGCAAAGCATGAAACATAAAATAATATTATTATATTTGTCTGCAATTCTTACTCAAATTAAAAAAAAAAATCAATACATGATAAACTCTTGCTGGCTAAAGATAAAACTCCTTTTTGTGTTTTAAGTAAATTGCAATGCCAAAGGCCAGTATAAGTTTGAGTTACTCTTGGCAGAACAACTCAAACACGACGAGTGATTCAAACATTAATAAAGAAGTATTCATAAGTATGTACATTAAAATAGATACCTAAGTAAGCATCCCTGGTTAACATAAAATGGCCTAGGAACATCTATAATTTTTCAATCATCTTGGCTTACTACTCTTGTGTGAAATTGTTGGAAAGGGCACACTTACACCAGATTCCAAGTTAAGTTATTTTTCCATACTTCAGTGAGTTAGGACATGAATGGAGTTGATACTCAGCATCTTTAAGGAACTAAAATTACTGTAGAAACCACTGTCTATCAAATTTCAACAAAATAACCCAGATCTCAGTGGGAATAATGTGGATTCTATTATTGTATATTCCATTTCATCCCAGAATAATTAAAGAAAAATCTATTTGTGTTTTTTTCCCCCTTAGGAACCCTATTCTGATCTTGTAGGGACTCAATAAGATGAATTGGGTCACTTCCATACATAAGGAAAAGGATAAGGTAAAGTTTTCCTATACGCTGAAATTCTTAAAGACAAAAGAAGTCCACCTTAATTGGGGGTGTGAGTGGGAATTAGATATTACTAATGAATCAAAAAGTCAGTTGAAAAATGGAAGCAGACTGGTTCAACTTCAACATCTGATTTTGATTTCTTTCCCCCCATTTTTAACTTTCTTCTAGTGTAAATTTAATTAAACTACAGAATATAAGATCATGCATTTTTTAAAGTACGAAATATTGAAAATAGCATGCTTGCATAACAAATCTTTTCCGTATTAATTTCTTCAGTAAAATAAATATTGATTGAAAAATTCCTCATGAGAACTGATTATAATCCTATGTCTTCTAAAAATATTGTTTAGAATAATAGGAAGTGTTCATTTACTGCTGTGAACAGAGTTAGCAGTTACTTTTTCAGGAATGAAGGGGGTATGTACCTCGTTCCCAGTGCAGGTATAACCTTCTCAGCATCACTCAAGAATGAGACAGGAAGCAGAAAGAAAAATCACTAGTACAGATATTTTTAACCAAAACTTTCTAGTCCACCAGCAACTGGTCATTGCGGGAAGCTCCTCCTTCCCCTACCATCCAGTTGCTCATTCCTATTCTCCCCCTGTGTAATGGGTTTACGTGGCAAGGTTTTGGTAGCGGGGGGGCCACAGGGGCGGCTTCTTTAAAAGTTGCTAGAA
>JAVKLA010000031.1:24187863-24209686 GCA_034782735.1 Sagittarius serpentarius | reverse complement strand
GTAATTGGTTAAGTGATCTCTCCCTGTCCTTATCTCGACCCACAAGTCTTTCCTTATATTCTCCCTCTCCTGTTCAAAGAAGGAGGGGGTGAGACAGCGGCTTTGGTGGGTACCTGGCATCCAGCCAGGGTCAACCCGTCACACCCTGCAAAGCTTTCCTTTTCTGCAGGTGTGCCAAGTGACCAATTTACAGGATTAGAACCTATTAGGACATAGAAAACCATGTGGTGGAAACCTCACCTGCAGCAGGATAGGAATCAGTAGCTGAAAACCCAGCAGAGGAGCTGTAGGGCTACTTTAAATTATACTGAAAGATAAACCAGCTCTATTTGGCAAAAATGGCAGTTCACAAGCCCTCTACCATTTAACAGCCCATTCAAAATTAGCCACTGTGCAATCCTCTTACACAAAGACAACCTTTTTCAGATTAAGAAAATCCAAAGAAAGTCACATCTTCTAAGATGACAGAAAAATCAGTAATTTTCTAGGACCCTCAATTGTACTACATCTCATAGGCTCTCCACTTCCTTGTGCTCTCTTCCCTTGCACGGCACACAGAAAACACTATTCTCTTAAAGACAAACTAGAAAAGATAGCACTGTTGCAGTTCATAAGATATTGTGCAATATGCACCAGCAGCATAAATGCATATAAAAAAATCATTTAGATTTAGGAAAGAATTTGGGAAGGGCTTGAGAAGTGGTTTTTCAGGTGTGATCGTCTCAGAGCAACATTTCACAACCACCCTGGTTTTGAGATGTGACAGAAATCCTCAGGGATCACCCTCTCAGATTGCAGTCCGCCATCTAGCAAGACTTCAAATATATCTAGGTCACATACAACACTCCATTCACGCCCCCCCACCCCACCCCCATACACCTCAGGTGGCCCAACAACTGTAAATATTTTATCATAGGGCTTTATATCCTGGCCTATTTCTTCAGGATATTTAGAACATTAAATAATCATTTGGCAGGAAACAACTTATAATAAACATTTTTCCCTCGCTCTAGCACTGTTGAAGTCTGGCTGTTTCAGGGCAGAATATTGGATCTTCTTTCTGTCTCCCTGCCAAATAGAGGATTTCCTCATTTTAAAAGGTCTGTTTCCTCCCTGCTACTGGGCTAACTATAGAAAGTTATCGACAAATCCCACAGGCTACCAAATCTTCTCTTGGCAGCGCTAATTTGCTTGTATCATTCCCTGTATGTTTATCTTTGATTTCAAAGATTTAATTCCTGATTAGCGCTCAGTGTAAAGTACCTACAACTGCTAGTCCATCAGGCTGCTCAGTTGGCCTCATGTCCCATTAAAGAGCTCAGCCTCGAGCGGTGCGCTTGCAGAACATCACGGCCTTTTACGTGCCGGTTAGGGAAGCTGCGTGTAACCCTGCCCGTTGTAGAAACACGTAGGGGAAAGTTACGGTAAACTAGAGTGTGGCGGGGAAGAGGCCAAATCCAAGCTTTCTGCTCTAGCAATTAGTCACAGAAAGAGCGAATCAAACCCTTCGGGTGTATCCGTTCTCAAGAAAATGGGATATGATTGTTAGCCAATGATCTTTGTGGGTCTGAGAATTCATCTTTATGAGAGTAGGAAAAGCACTCAGCATGCTCCAGGAGAGAGAATTCAATGGAAACCTTCAAGGTACAGGCCATTCACATGACAGATGGAGGATTTCCTTTGAATGATGAAGTGACCTTCATGTTATTCATATTATTATTCATATATAGGTTGCGGCAGAATATTTCCTTCCAAACCCAAAATCTTGATGCACACGTAATGGCTATTTAAGGAACAGTATAAAGTTGCTACGCAACTATTTACATACTCAACATGTTCCCTTGTGCCTCAACTGAAGGGTACACATTAAACCAAACTGAGAGATTTATTTATTTCTGTGGTGCAAGGCACCTATCGAACATTCAAGATGGCAAGATCCACAAGTCATTCCCTATAGGGAAAAAAAAGCTACTGTAGTATAACAGAAAGCTCATCATTACAAGTGATGTTTTATTGCTTATTTCTTGTTTATTTTTTTTCTTTCTTTCTTTATGTCCAAAGAAAGTACCAGATGTAAATGCTGTAGCAAATTATGATCAAAAACAAGCTGCACGAAAAGAAATTTGAAGCCAGATTTTTTTTTTCTCCATTCCTTCATGAGTGGGGTGATATTTTAGGCAAGCTGAAAAATCCATAAGGTTGTGTGCAAAACAAAGAAATAAAACGGGATGCTGCTGTAACCAGAGGGTCACATCACTGTCTCGTAGCAAGAAGAGACTGAAACACTTGTCCTACCATCTACTGCTTGGTCATATAGACCGCTAATAAGGATCTCGAGGGGCAATCATAACAAGCAGCACCCTAGCTATAGCCTGGCTGTCACCTGATGGACATGCATGAAAGCCCTGGATTTCTCTTGCCTGCAGGGCAAAGCTGAGAGATAACTCTGTGTTGCGATACAGAATAGAGATGAGCTCAGAAAGAGACCTGCAGTTTCTGTAACTATTCACCTAACATGAAGCAACAGCACAATACTACACAAAACCACTAAGAAATAGACCATTTTCTGTCAATACGACAATTAACAGAAATTCTGTCTGTAACGACAGAACACATTGACAATTGATAAATATAAAACTCAACATATAATTCAGTTTTGAAGTAAAGGGAATCTGAACCTCAAAGGAAAAAGAAATTCATCCTACTGTTGAGGGCTTGCAATAAGCCCCTCCTTAGGGCTCCCTCCTCTCTCACCCCAGCATCGTGTCAGCGAAAGCTGTGCGTCGCGGTTTGGGCCCAGCCAGCAACAGAAGCACCATGCGGCCCCTTGCTTGCTCCTCCCTCCTGGTGGGATGGGGAGGAGAATCGGAAGAAAAAGGTAAAAACTCGTGGGTTGAGAAAAGGCCAGTTTAATAGGACAACACAAGGAGAGAAAAAATAATAGTAATAAATAATATTAATAATAGAACATACGAAGTGAGTGATGCACAATGCAATTGCTCACCACTCGGAGCCCAATGCTCAGCCCGTTCCCAAGCCTTGATCCCTCCTGCCCCGGCCAGCTCCCTCAGCTCTATACTGAGCACAGACGTCATACGGTATGGAATAACCCCTTGGCTAGGTTGGGTCAGCTGTCCTGGCTCTGCCCCCCTCCCAGCTTCTTCTGAAAATTAACTCTATCCCAGCTGAACCCAGGACACCATGGAAACTTTGAAACTACAGATGAGGATCAAGTTAGTGCTCAGAAACGCTGGATACACTTCCCCAGAGCCTGGAATGACTTTTTACAAGGATCTTAATTTGTCTGCGTGGCTGCTACGATAACACTTCCCTAACTCACAAACATCCATTGAAGTAAAAAGTGTTAGAGGCTGAGAACTATTTAGTCACTAAGTCTTCAAATGTAGTTCTAGTTTATAATCTAAACCAGACCAAATGGAAGGCAGGTTCACTCCTTTTTATAAAATCAGATATAGGTGTACAGAATGATTATGGCATCTGTTTCATTCCTAACATCTGTTTTCCAGAGGCCCTCCTCTAGTCCTCAAGGTGGACAGTTTTGAAAGCAAACAAACTCCCCCCTCAAAGTGGGGGGCGTGGGGGGGAACTATGTCACATTATTCACTAGACTGCATATGGTCTAGATTGAATTGGCCTTCCTTGGTGAGGGAAGGGAAACAAAACTAAATAAAAAAGAATCTGTTAAAGGAAGAAAAGCCTCCATCAATGCAAAATCACTTGGCAGATATGAATACAGTTTCTATCGCTATTGGGGGTGGGTGGGAGGGAGAAAAGGGTATTTCGGGGGTTTTGTTGGTTTTTGTTTGTTTGTTTTCTAATTCCACTACTGCTGCTCAACGAGATGACAGCCTAATAACATCTGCCTAGAACTGGATTGTAAGTTTACATTACACAGCGTGTGTTCTGTCATTATTGCACTGTATGGTAGGATAATGGTTTTACTACACAGTGCCAGAGGCAGACAACGCTTCTGAAAATCACTTAGGAATCAACACCGCAGAAGATAATCTGATTTCTTTTTTTTTTTTTTTTTACTATTATTACTTACTAAGATACAAATTCAAAATTATTATTATTCAATAACAGAAACTACAACTTGCATACTTCCCTGCCATGTCTCTCTAGCAGCATCCTGGATCCAGGAGCATTTGGTAATGGATCAGGGCAATGAGCTGCCTGCTTCAAAAATACAGCACATCAGTGCCTTCAGAAGGCATTAAAGTTAAGGGAAATAGAAAATACAAGTCAAAGCTCATATCCATTATCTACAGTCGGGTCACATATTACTCCTCAGGTCTCAAAGTGAAGCAATTTTCAGTTACGATGAGAAAACTGTGTGAAATAAATTCCAACACAAGGAGTAGGAACAGAGTGAATGAAACCAGGGCACATGTGAAGGATAAAAAAAAGTACCTGAAATAAGGAGGAAAAGACTCGTTTGTTTTTAGAAGGGAATTTGCCCTTAAAGTGCCAAACACTTAGAATATGTGAGAGACTACTGAAAACTCTGATTATATTAAATATCTGCTTTCTCCTAAAGAAAAGAAATAGTATTGAGGAAGGAGGGAAATGTGGAATGCATTCCTACAAAATTATCATTTATCATCTATTCTCTAACCAAAAGCCATACTGAGCACTGCAGAATATAATGATCAAACATAGCACATCTATTTTAAGTATTGAACACTTATAAGAAAAGACCATCTTTTTCAATTCAGAAAGTATATCAATGCCATAGTTGCAACATGATTCTAAATTCAGGGAAGTCCAACAATTATTAGGCATTGGTATGCCTTGGAACAGGAGAAATGTACACTCTAACACCCTAAATTCTAAATGAGGGGGCAAGTTCAAGAGAGCGGACCACAGCAAGCATCCAGGTTTGTGCACGCTCTTCCTGTAGCTCTCCCCATCCCCGAGGCTCTCGTGAACCCTTTCGGAGACAGAATATTAGGCCAGACAGACCATTGCTCTTCTGGCCCAGAGGGGCGTTTGCTATGATTCTCCCATAACTAACTTCTACCTTCTTGCTAGGCAACTGCAGAAAAATCTCCCAGCCAGAGAATGGAGAGAATATGTATCTTAAAGAAAAAGTTGCCTGGTTTCTGTGATGCAGCGCAACTTGTCTTGTCTGACCTGCTCGTGGCTTTGAGCTAAGTAAGGTCCCTTCTGTAGGTGCTGTACTTCCCCATCAGAAACACTGGTGCTTACAGAAGAGAGAAGGGAGAGATGATTCCTCGTTTAGCCTTCCCCAGGTGTGCTGTAAATTTACTTTCAACTGCCTACCAATTCACTCTGCTTGAAAACCCAAGATCTGACCATTCTGTGCAGCTGGCAACCACTCAGTCACTGAGGAAGATGATGATATTCACCTCTCTACGGCAGCTCATCATGAAGTCGAGTATAAGATTTGTACCAAATTCCAGTCAAATCTTCAAAAACACCACCAAAGTAAGATTACATGTCTTCCTAACATTCAACCACAGTATGAGTCTTCAATACTGTATTCAACTGTACTTTTCAGAAATGTCTTAGCCTGATGTCATTAAAAAAATCCGCTTCATTTGAATAGCTTACTTTCAGGAAAACATAAAAGAAAGATGACTAGCAAAATACTATTCGTTAGTATATCGGGTTCTGCCACTAAGAACATGCTTTGCTATTCCCTTGTCTGAACTCATCACTATTAGCAAACCTCAGACAGCAGCTCTCATTTAATTTATAATATCCACCTTAATTCTAAGCATTACATGGTTTAAAGGGCATATACTAGAAATTACATGTAATTGATTATGGCTGGCTGAAATCAAGTTAATGTTTTGATAAAACCAAAGATGTCATCGTTGTTCTGCACCAAGCTTGGCTTTACATTTTCATCCCTCTAATATCAGAATAATAAAGAACATTAATCATTCAGGAGAAAAACTTACCAGCTTCTGGAAGGGGAGCTACAGCTAGAAATACTGTGCTGAAGACTGAAACATTCACTGTCTGTTGGCTCTGGAATTTAGATCCCTTCAAAACAAGCATGTCAAGAAGTGTAATGTTTTTAATACTACGTAGAATATGGTGTGTGCAATGTGTGATGAATTACTGTGAATTAATGCTACAGTTTCCAAGGTAAGAGCTAACTATATTAGGAATGTATCATAGAACGCAAAATGCAACACTGCTGTAATGCTCCCTACTTAAATCTTTTGCCTGCTTTCCTGAGCTACCTGCCTTTTCCTTTTCATAGGTAGTAAAGCCAAAAGGAAGTATTTAAAGTTTCATTAAAAAAAAAACATGCAAAAAATTAGCTGTATGGGGCTCAGTCCATTTGTCTTGTAAGAATGAAGGGTTTAAGCTTACAAGGAGTTCAAGCTTACCTTTGTAATACAAAACCCCTCCAACTTCAGTCAACTATCCAATAAAAACCAATATGGATATGTCGACACATGCCAGTGAATTACTAATGATTGAGAACTCTGTGTATGTGATTCAAGACTTTGGGATTTAGAACATTAACAAACAACTGGAAAGTTTCCCATAAGTTATCAAACGAACACAAACAAGCTCCTCTTGACTAAGTAAAGAGGGTAGGTAGCACGGGTATAGCATACCACTAAGCTTGTAGAAAGAGATGATGTTATTTTATTAATTATGTTACTATCTTCTTTTCTTTTGATCCTGTTAGTTACAGGGCTTCCAGAATCACTAACTTCTGTTAATAGCTGATGTGCTGCCACTGTATTGAAACTAGTACTGCCATCAGATCGGCCAGTATTATTTCAGCATAACTTTGTGTTCCCACACTCAGTGCTATTGATCTGCTACTTAGATTAGAAGCAACCCAGAGCAGAGACCAGTTTTGCCAGTTTACCCAACACAGGGTAGAGCTTGGTTGTGACTACTGCAATCCCACAGTTGACAAACGCAGTTTAGGAGATTTCAACTGAATTCCAGCCACTCACTGATATTTCTTAACACAGATTAGTAACCTACCAAATTAGCAAATATTCTTAGGTATGTACGCTAAAAAGAATTTCTGAAATGACCTGATAGGAAAAATGTGCCAAAAGTTGGGGGAATGGGAGGCTGCATGAAAGGAGAATTCTACTGAATTTACCAACAGAGAAACAAATCATTTCTGGGATTCCAGTGTACTACCACTATCCTAATAAAAATAGACTGGAAAAACTGTAAGTACAGTAGAACTCTCTGCCAGCAGAGATGAGCAAATAATGCTAATTACAAACAAGCCTTCGTTCTAATTCAAAAACATCAACCCTCTATTCACATTCCCTACATTTCTTTCCAGTTGGGTATTTTGCTGAATGAGTTTATTCCTGAAAACATTTGCCAAAATTATGATTGAACTCATTTAATTAAAGTTTGTAAAGTGCTCCAAGATCTATAAGCAGAGAGATGCTATGGAGCGAGAGTATTGTCTCAGATCTGCAAAAATAAGAATTTACCCATTCATCAACTGAATGAGATTTCTCTCATTGATTTCAATGGGCTTTGAATAAGGTCTAATTTCCCGCAAGTGTTATATTTTGCTTAGAAGCTACAAGCTTCTAAGTAAACACTACTCCACTTTATATCTACCACTAGTTGAATTACAGTGTCAGCTGAGGAATGTCTCCTTTTGTACATGGATTTAGAGATCTCTGTTGTTTTCATACTCAAGTTAAAGTTCATCTTCAAAGTATTAAGGCTTCATCCAAGCTTAAGGCTCTTTCTGTTATCTTAACAGAGATAATTAATTTTCTTACTTCCTTTTACAGAAAGAATTCAGTATGATAACGAATTCCCAAAGAACTCCCCTGCCAAAGTTAGAATTATTGGAAAATCATTACAGAGATGGCTTCTTTTTCTGAAATACATCATTATAATTTAGAGTTCAGTGGGCCTTTCTAGATGCACATAGAAAACGTGACATGGCCTAAACTGATGGCATCAAGGGCTAATAGAGAGCGCTACAGTCAAAAAAAGCGTGCAATTTACACTCTTAGGCTGGCTGGACTGAATTCTCTGAACTACAAATCTCAACTGCTACTAAATTGTTAAGTACTAAAGAAGCCAGGTGCTGGGACTGATCCTCCCACTGTTCATTTTGATTGGAACTTCACGGTATTTGAAGAACATAGTCTGCTTATAAATTATGGACTTACTACTTTTTTCTTTCTTTGTTTCTCAGGGGGCAAGGAGGCTTTCAGATAGCTGTGTTTATACCTCCTGGTAAGAATCCTCACAGAGAGATCTGTACTTTTACCCTGAATTTCTGCCTCATATGTGGCTTCCCTGACCTCCTGTTTCAAACCTGCCACCTCTGTTGTTCAACCTTAATTATCAAACTGTCACTGTGCCCTGTCCCTTCTCCCAAGTCCTCCACCTGTGACTGCACATAAAATTTTCATTTCCTTCTCATATGCTTCCTAGTCATTTGTCCTTCCATTTAATGTTTTACGAACTCTACCTCCGTATTGCCTTTAATACCATCCCCCCTCTGTACTGGATTTGCTTACCTTTGCTTTTGATACAGAACTAAATATATTAACTGTCTTGGTGACTATAAAAACTGTCTTTTGAAATAGCCCTTCAACAATAAGACAAAAAAATTGCCAAATGCTACATACAAGAAAAAGAAGAGAGGGGCTGACTATGAAACAGAGCTACAGTACCATAAGCTTTAAAAGTCTAAGAATGTTTAGAGATTTTTTAACCACTTGCACTAATTCAACATGAAATTTTGACAAACGTAAAAGGTACTCAGTGTCTTGTAAACGCATTACTACCTGTCCCCTGTGTACATTAAAATCATGTTCTGTCCTTCAGTCCTGAGTATATGTAAAATAGTGTACCTTCAGCTACAGGATTTCCATTCTCCTCTTTCACTGTGGTAGTTCAGAGAATCTACTTTATAACAATACGCATTTAGTGTGCTGCCCCTCCCTGCAAACTGCATGGGCTCCTACTAGGTATCAGAAGATAATATAGATGCAAATGAGAGTGGTAATCAGTGACACAGAGTCTAGTTGAAGGCAAGTACCTACCAGTGTATCCCAGGGATCAATACTGGGTCCAATACTGTTCAACATCTTCCTTAACGGTCTGGATGATGGGAAGTCTGCTGGTGACACAAAGCTGGGAGGAGCGGCTGCTACACCAGAGGGTTATGCTGCCATCCAGAGGGACCTCAGCAGGCTAGGGAAAAGGGCTGGCAGGAATGTCACGCAGTTCAGCCAAAGTAAGTGCAAAGTCCTGCACCTGGGCAGGAAAAAACCCATGCACCAGTGCAGGGCTGGAGGCCAACCAGCTGGAAAACAGCTTGGCAGAAAAGCACCTGGGTGGACACCAGGTCGAACACAAGCCAGCAATGTGCTTTTGCCACAAAGAAGGCTAATGATATCCTGGGGCTGCATTAAGCAAAGCATTGCCAGCAGGTCAAATGAGGTGATCCTTCCCCTCTACTCAGCACTGGTGAGGGCACACCTGGAGTATTGTGTCCTCAGTACAAGAGAGGCATGGACAGACTGGAGAGTGTCCAACAAAGGGCCATGAGGATGATGAAGGGACCGGAGCATCTCTCCTATGGGGAAAGCTGAGAGAGCTGGGACTGTTCAGCCCGGAGAAGAGAAGGCTCAGGGGGATTTTATCAAGGTATATAAATACCTGAAGGGAGGGCGTAAAGAGGACCGAGCCAGGCTTTTCTCCGTGGTGCCCAGTGACAGGACCAGAGGCAATGGGCACAAACTGAAACACCAGAGGTTCCCAATGAACAACAGAAAACACTTTTTCCCTGCAAGGGTGACCAAGCACTTGCATGGGACGCTCAGGGAGGTGGGTGGGAGTGTCCCTCCTTGGAGATATTCAGAAGTTGCCTGGACATGGTCCTGGGCAACAGTCTTCAGGTGGCCCCACTTGAGCAGGGGGGTTGGGCAAGATGATCTCCAGAGGTTCCTTCCAACTTCAACAATTCTGTGATTCTGTGAAATGTTATTATTTAGATCTGAAATTAAAAGGTGGTTTAAAAGCCATATTTTACCCAGCAAGCAACATTAAAAATGGATGCTATTTGCCTTCATACCAAATGATTTAATCCCCCACCACATAAATAATGTTTCCTACATCTAAACCTAAATCAATTTGTTCATTTGTTTTATGTTTCTTAAACAGTCATCAGGAAGGTGTGAAATCACTGCATGTTTCGTTCTCAGTAGGCAAGGCCCTTTATCAGAAGCATTTACCTTCTTAAGTGATTATAATCAGACATTTTATTATAAGACTCAACACAATATTACCTTACAATGCAAATCCTAAAGTCTCTGGGAACTGAGCTCACATTTATACACCTGGATCAGAGAATAACTGTATTCTGTGTGGGGGAGACGTTGGAATTAAAAAAAATCCAATGTAATTGTTCACTGAAAAGAAAATAGTATCGTGGATTACTTTTTTAATTGGAAATTGCACAAACAGAAAATGGCATTTTGTTTGTTTGTTTTCTTAAGTGAAGAAATATGAAGAGTACGGAGACGTTCATATTCTGTCTTTACTAAGGTAAAATCATTACTACGTAGACCATGATATTGAACGGACAAAACTGGTTCACCAACACTACTAGATTAGTAGATTACGTACTAGATTTTTTTTTTTTGTGGTGGCCAAGTTACTAAAGTGAGAAGAGCTTGTTCCAGAAAAGCGGGGTAAACTCAAAACATTTCAGAGACAGGGTATTTCAACAAAATTTCATTTCTCCACCTAATATGTATACACAATTTCTAATCTTCAACTGACATTCCAATCAAGATTTCAAATGTTTTTATACAACCTTCAGCAATTCCACAATTTTATTATAAATGTCAAAGACTGTTCATCTTAACCACTCAAACGAAAACAAAAAATACAAAGGACCTCAACGGTTTTTTTTAGTATCTTGCAAAGTATTTTCCCTGGAAGAAAACCATAATTACATATTCACTTATCCACTTAATGATCCACAATGATTTTTCACTTTGTATGTGCAGTACCCATAATTCAAATGTCCACAGAAAAATCTTCAAGTGTAAGCATAACCTACTAGGCAGACCAGAAGATACACAGCTCTTAGGATAGTGCTGAATCGGGATGCAGGAGGTCATCTGTGCCCTTAAGTACCCATTTGCACATACTAACGTGGGAACTAACACATTCTTTTTAATATGGAAATTGCATTGGGAACATAGCTTAGCAGACTCCTTTGAACACACATTTCAATGTCAAGAAACTGATAAAGTGTTATACATTTTTGAAGCATCTCTGGCACTTGGACTCTATTCATAAGATTTAATAAAGGTGTAACTTTACAGAAGCACAGGGAAGAACAAGGCATATAGCCAAGAACTGAATTTCTGTCTCAGATCCAAAAATAAAAATGTCTTTTCACATTTTTAATTACAACTGTTTCTTTGTTCTCAGGGGAACAGCAAGACCTCACCTTTGAGAATAAGACTAGGAATGGGAGAAAAAGGAAGTTAATTCCTATTAAAAAAAGGAAGGCCCATCTCACAATCACAAAACTTCTTGTCTGTTGTGACTACCTTCTCACCTACCTTCCAGGTCAGACAAGAAAAGGAAAATACCCAGTAACATCAGGGAAGTGTACTGTGTTCTTCAGGGATCTTGTCCACTTCCTGACAAAAGAGTTGTGGTTTCCACTTTAATTCAATGAAAACTATCATGGCATTCCCTCTGAACTACCTTAATATTTACCTGGTCTCCACAGACTGGATTCTTCTGAAGGCTGAGGCTAAGTATCAAGTGGCAACCTACACATTTACCATTCAAATTTTTGATCTGTACATTGCTTTCCAGAGCACAGGGGATTAGAGAAGCACTAGAGTAATTGGCTGCTTTGTTAAACGTTTCAGATTCCATCTTTGCGAGCATTGTTGAGCCAAGGCTGAGAAAGGTACGTAGAGCATGGCAACTTGGCCAAAAATAGGGATTAAAGCCTACTGAGCACAAGATGAAGAGCTACTGACTGAACTGCTTCCAGTGGTAAACTGATATAAGGTTTAACCATGAGGATGACCAACCTCTCCAACCGGTTCTGAAAACAACACTATTTCTTATGTCCTAAAGTTCACAGTCACGTACACAGCACACCCACTGAAGCTCTGCCTTTCCAGAGGAGCAACAGATGCTATTTAGTACAGAATACATACCAGTTACTGCAAGTGCTACGAAGTGCAAGAAATATTGAAGCAAAAATATAAAGTGTAACTACTAATCTACCATTCATTACCTTTTTAATGGATGCAACAATTACGAAGGCAGCAAAACAATGTCTAGTAGCAACAATATATTTGTAACGTACTATCCGTCTACAGCTGCACACAAACAAAAAGGGAAAAGCAGTCTTCTCCATTCTCTCTTGAGGGCTACCAAGGGAACACAAACTGTAAATACCCAATTGTAACAGATGCCAGGCCTCATGAATATATCAATTTTTATCCCTGAACAGGTATTTTGAACAGCCCAGTGGGAGTGTGCACATTTCAATAAATATCCACATGCTCCAAAACCAAGAACATTTCTTATTTGTAAGAGGACCACTACATTATAAAGATTATTACAAGGAAATACTCAAGGGAGAAGTCAAGCTTTCCTTTGTAATTAAACTTTATTTGAAACTGAAACAAAAGACTTCTTAAAAGAGAGACTTCTAAAGCTCTCAGTATAGTCTTCTCTTCTAATAGTCATGCAATATTTCGGAAACATTTGTAACACCTGACTTTGCTCAAAAGCAGAGAACTAGCTTGGTTCTTCCTTTCCAGAAAAAAAAGGGGTGGGGGTTTTTTTCAGCGTAACTGGACAAACAAAAGCAAAAAACACTCTATATTAGGAATGGTGTGGGCTTTTCCCCTCACTCACATGAACTACCATACTACCATCTTTCCCCCATTCAGATGCCCACAAGAAGTTCTTAAAGAAAAGGTCAAATTTCTTCTTTGGCTATTATCAATATGGTGCTAATAGCAAAACAACAGTGATATAACACATCAAACTTCTTTTTATTCTACAGAAGTTTCCATGAACCTGTTCTCAGAAGTTATTTTTAAGAATACTCTTTCCATAAACTCATAATTATTTGTATGCAACATGCAAATTTAAAAATTCTCAAACAATCCTGACATTCCAGATTCTTTTTCCCAAATGTATCACACATCCCTCTGAATTTGTTTTTGAGGAGTGAAAACTATTTCTAGAATTTCTGATTTTCTTTTTCCACTATTTTCAATGCACAAATATTTGAAAACTTGTTCCAAAGCAAGACTTAATTCTTTTCATGACTGGAGTAACTTGCTGCACAAGGGAAAACTGACAGAAGAGGAACAAATCAGATGAAATAGATGAAAGGAAAGCTCTGACCCAGCGGGAAAGAGATAGAGAAGATCTTTCTCAAACTTAAGGAGAAAATGTGAAAAAGTAGAAAGATTAATCTAAAGGAGAGGAAGCAAACATGATTTAAGTCTCAGTACTTGAACTTGAGCCAGATGTGAGAGACAGAGTAAAATGTCAAAAGACAGCAAAAAGAAAGCACTAGCTATAGTTACCATTTTACCCTGAAGACCTCATCAGGGAATTACAAATGGTTTAAATGAGAAATGATTGGATGGAGAATGATTTGTGAATCTTTCTACCTGTTGTAATATGATGACCTAGTTAAGAAGAAATATGAAAAGTGTGATAGCAAGGACTTTTGTTCTAATATTCTGTTAAGGTCTAGCCACAGTGAAAGCTTTTTTTTTTTTTTTTTTTAATTCACTCTATAAAGTCAGCAGAAAAAAAGTTATCCAAGAAATAAAGGAAAAGCAGTGAGAGACAAAATAATTTCCCATCAGCAGATGAAACCTCAATAAAACAAAATTAATATTATAAAGCAAGACAGTTATTCATATATCAAAATTCTCAAGAAGAAAATAGAAATTGCTTAAAAACCAGTATTTTGGGTGCAGACAGACTCAACACAAGGACAAAACCTGGAACAAAAACGTCAACTGTGAAATTATATTCCAAGATGGCATATGAATAGTGGTCAGGAGACCTAGCTGGATAGATAGCAAGGATTAGATTCACAGTCCAGTCACGATATGAAAAAAAATAAAAAAATTAAAATCTGACACTCAGTGAACCCACCATTCCAAGACCTTTCTGGATTCACCTGGCACCTTTGAAATTTTCACCCGAAAACCTCCCATTCCCTATTGAGAGAGATCTCATTAATCTCATCTGTGCAATACGTACATGCACATAAACATCCCACAGATGTGCATGTGGGAAATCATAGGCTGGCTGTACCCAGTTGCCATCCTAACCGATGTTCTCCGAAAACCACACAAATATCCAAGGCATTTTACGTAGTCCTGTGAGAGACTTTGAAATTCAGCAACTCATGTAAAATAAGGCAGGCAGACAAATAATAATAGACAATGATAATTTCCACTATCACTATCACAACAAGAAGTGAAAGGAAACTTTTCAAAGTCAAAAATTAGAAAAAAAAATATTCACTGAAACCATGGAATTCAAACACCTAGAATTTCCTTTCATGTGACAAATATTGACCATATAGAATCTAGAAGAGTTCTTATAGGAGCCAAGACCTATTTTACATCCTTAAAAAACTTTCAGTTACTAAAGTTAAAGAGCAAACCTTTCCTTGTAAATCACCAGCTACTCCCACACAAGGAACATGATTACTGTAAGCAAGAGCCTTATAGTATCAGTTTCCAGTGAAACTTGAAGTAAGTGTAAGATTTTCTTGAAGAAAAATTACCTCACACAGGCAAAATACTTAGGGAAATGAAGTTTACTGTAAAAAGGGACAGTGTGCAAACAGAAGAGAGAATAGTGAGTACTTTGGGATTTGACTTGAAATCGCTTGCAGCTAAAATAAATGAACAAGTCTGTTAGGAGACAAAATTCTTCTGACCCTGAAGAAACAACAGAGAATAGAAAGAAAATCAAGAAAGGAAGACCAAGGAGTGTAAAGACATATGGGAACCTTTCCTGTCTTATTCCCCTCTCTCCTTCCAGCCACACGCAGAAAGAACAAACCATTTCAGCAGAAGAAACTAAAGCAAAACAAAATTTTCCCGCACAGATTGCAGAAGCACTCAGAAAAACGGGCAGCTTCAGTGCATCCTCCTTACTGTTTCTCTAGCTGCAAAAAGGAGTGAGTGGCAAAGTGAAGAAACTGCTCTGAAAACAATGGCAAACTTTTGTTGTGATAGAGGAATATAGACCTAAAAATGTGTCCTGACATCAAAGCTCAAAACTTGATTTCAGTTATAAATGTTTCATCTAAAATTTGCATCATTTTCCCCCCAATCAAAAAAGTTCCAGAGTTATCATTTTAAATGGGTCACTTTAATTTACTGCAAAGCACAGCAGACCTTTGGCTTAATTAGCACCCATAAACACACACCCCTTTTGAGCTCACATGATTTTTGTTACCATAGATTCTAAACCTCATGAACACAGAAAATGGCTTTGAATTTTAAACCAATCTTGACTGATCCAGAAATATATGATAGAAGCTTGAAGCAAATGTCTGAGAGGCATTACAGGCTAGACGCATCTCACCATAATTGTCAGACTACATCAGGATTCGTTCCGTTCAGGGATTTTAAAAAAAAAAAAATCCTAAATTGCTTTGCTTTTTAAGTTTCCAATTTTAATTTCTATATTTATCTTCATTTTTGCTGATGCAATTCAATACTGATGCAACTGCTATTAGTTACAGAAAAACAAGAGAAAAGTGGAACAGTGGAAGAGAGATGCATGTGCCAGTTTTCTTACCAAGCTGTGACTCTCTTGCCAGTAGCATTTTCTTACAGTGGTAACTGAAGCCTGTTAATCAGAATGCATGAATGGCTGTCTAAATGAAAATATTTTTTTAAATCGATATACCAACATACATACACCCAAATGGGCACCCCAGGCATGCACACATATATGCATTCAAACACATGCTGAGGCTCATTCTATTCTTCAGAACAGCATTTCCTGCATATGAGAAAAAAAATGAGCATCTTTTCCACGTATGGGGGAAGAAATGCAAAAATAAGTAGTAAACTCACTCGGGTAGGCATCAGAGCAAAAGCCAAGATTAAATTGTAGGTATCTACAATCTCACAACAGTCCAATAAATTAATTCACCCATACTGCTCCAGCTTCTGAGCTTTTTTTGTGCTCCCTGTAGCCTTAGGTTATATCACGCACCTCTACAGCAGATGGCAAAGCCTTGGGCCGCTGTCTTAAAGCCTTAGTGCAGGAAGCTGTGGCCTTCTCCAGACATCTATATAATTAGCAAAGGAATTTCCATCAAAAACCTAGGAACTAATTGTGTAATTGCCTGAAAAAGTGCATTTTTAATATTTTTTTCATTGGAAGATGAAGGAAAAATTGTAGATTCACTGATTATTTTAGAAAAATTTGGGGTACTTTATCAGCGATGCATTTTCTGTGGCTAATTTGGCAAGAGTAACTCCACAAGGAAAAATAATTAGGAGCAAATGATACAAGATGAACACAGCCAGGTCCAGGTCACACAAGGGACAAGAAAAGAATCTAGTAAAGAAAAACTGGAAATCTTATATTGCTCTCAATTAATTTTAATTAGTCACCTTTTAATATATCTGTATTGATTGGGGATTTCAGCTCATTCATGTAATTTTTCAGGATTCCTATTCACTTAGAAAGGAAACTAGATATTTATTACTTTCCAGTTTCACAACGGCATTCACAGAATAGGCCTACCACTTACCAGGTCTCACTTGGCAAAGCAACTATCCCTAAGCAACAGCTCCATCTCAGCCTGCTCCGCTGCCATCCGCTGATTCTGGAGCACATTGTGTCTAAAAGTCAAAAAATGCTTGCAGGTTGACAACGTTGTGGTTCTATACTTCTATACAATACTATATAGGGGAAAAGGCAGAACAATAAAAAGCTGTTCAAAGAGCAACATATGTAGACAGGGATTTGCTCGCATATGGGATTTACCGGCAGATCTCTCAGTGAAACGTAATAAACCCAACGTGTCCATTTTTATTTGTATCTCCTGTGAGGTTAAAAGATTACTTACTCCATTACATCCTCAAACACCTTTTCAGAGGATAAAGTATTTGTGAGAACATGGTTCTGTTCTGAAAAGAATCTAACAGTGCGATTAAAAAGCCAGTATCAATGATACTGAGCACTTCAAATCAATGCTTTGTAGCATAAAAAATAAACTTTTATCCCAAAACCACACTGACTGTTTTCATTGGAAACACATAACAGTTTTTGCCTATTTTACTTTCCTTTTCCTTCTTCTGTTTCCGCTTTCTTTGTTTACTGCTCTATATCACATGGAAAACAGGAAGAGGCCAGATGAAACAAAACTGCAGCAGTGGAAAAAGGAGCAAACACACCAGAAAAGCTCTCTCTTTTTTCCACTTCCTTTCTCATTAAGTGAAAATCCACAGAAAACCAGAGCAAAACAAAGTTCAGTTCATATTTTGTAGTTCAAAATAGTACTTCTGTAAGCGTTACTGTGGGCCATAGCAGCAAGTGAAATCAGTTCAAACTATGCTGAGGCACCAGCTGGGAATTAAACGAGGGTCAGAAAAGCTGTACTATGTTTCCCAATATTTTAATACTTAATATTCAAAAGAAGACTTACCTTTTTCCTCAGAGCATTGCTTACAACTAAAGAAAGAACACCAGGCAAGGCTTATCACATTATTAACAACTGAAATAGCTGAAAGGGGAACCTTTGAAATCAGTGACACAGACCTCCTAAAAGGTCTATAAGAAAGAAACTTCAAATTAATTGATCAGTACATTTAATTATTTTATTTAGAATGTCTCAGGATTCAGGACTTTGTATAACAACGTGATAACACCCAGGCAAGAAGGAAGAAAAGCTGGAAGCAAACATACACAGAAGTTTCCTTTAAATCAGACATCAGATACAGAAAGAAAAAAATGTGTAGGGCAAAACCAAGTACAGAAAAGATACAGGCTTTCTGCTATGAACAGTGTTTTCTTCACATAACCAGGCACTCTGAAGTCCCCAAAACTGATCACCGGTAAGGTTTTGCTTTATTATTTGCACAAATAATTACCTGACTCCTATGCAACTTTACCTGCGTCCTAGAAATACAGTACCCTGGCATCGCCTTTGAAATAAAATGTTCTACAGGGATGTACCATCTACCTCATATATACGACCCGTGTTGAATATAATCAAGGCTATCCAAATAAATTTGGTATTAAAAAAACAATCTGCTGAATGACTTAACAAGCTGGGGGAAGGTGAAGAACTGTCTGAGTCACAGAGAGAATTCAACATTGTGCAGGCAGATTTTCTGGTTTATTAACTAGAACTGTGTAGGATTTAATGATCTGAATGAACCCTGTCTTCATGAAAAGAACTCAAATGTCTTCCTAAAGTGAGAACGTACACACATCTGTCAAAAGGCAATCATGACAGTACATGTACTGCATATATGCATGTATGCATAGGTTACCTATATTCTGACAATTAACCAAAAAATTCAAAAGCTATAAACATGGATTCACGGGGTGGAAGAACCAGCTCTATATTCACATTTGCTTGAGAGACATTGAACCAGAAGAAATAACATGAAGACAGTGTAAAAAAAAAAAAAAGCTTATTTTTCTAAACAATTAATTACGGGGAGGGGGGAATGTCCATAACAAGGTGCTTCCTATCACTTTGGCATCACTGGATTGAAGCAGGTAGACAGGAAGAAAAATGTTTGGTTTCACTGAAAAGTAACAATTCAAGCTGCATTTTAAAAATAGTAATGCTATGTTCCTCACGAATATAACTTCAATGACCTCGAGGGTTTCGGAAATCTTGTGGCCAAGTGCCAGAATTATTCTTCTGCGCTGAGAAGACGTTAAGAACAAGCCTGCTTATTTCTAAATTGAACAAATACAAAGTCCATACAGCTACATGCACGGCTTTTTTCCCCCCAAACCCAAAGACTCTTTCTTTCAGAGAAAGTCACAATAAAAATTATTGATGGTTTTAATGATTTAAACAACTGTATCACTTAAAAAATACAGTTCTAAACCTGAAGTTGATGTCAAATTCATGATTTACTGATGATAATATCTAGAGGACTGCTGCAGCTTCCTCATCAAATCTTAATGCTAAACTGCACCTCTTGCCCAAATGTACATTTCCAGTATAGCAGTTATTCATAACACAAAACCAGCAAGGATACTACAATTTCAAACAGAAAGCTGGAGGAGCAGGGCAAGATGACCCACTGCCAGCAAGAAGAAAGTCTTCCAATTAAGATGCTGGACTGAGTCTCAAGAAGCTGACTTCACACATATGCCACAGGATTATTTCCGCCCCCGCCCCGACATCTTCAACAGTTGCTCCGTGTCTCTTCCTGACCAGAAAAGTAGAAACAGTAATACTTCTCTGATTAGAGCACAGTTGTCTCCAGCCCCACAAGTAACACACTTCTTTTTGGAAAGAGTGGTCAAAAATAAAATGGGGTTCTTCAGTATAGTCATAACCTTCTCTAGCGGCTCAATGAACCTATCAGAGAAATGATACTTCTTTTAGCATAATGTAGCCTAGCACCACCCAAAACAGTCCTTCAGTTCTCCTCACAAGGAGAACAAGAAAATACAGGATTAAAACCTAACAATGCTTCACACTTAATTGCACAGTAATTGCCGCAATGACTGACAGTAAGCAACCATAATAAAGGCTGAATCAGCTGGAACATGCAAAGCTACCTACATTTCCCCAGATTCCCTAACAGGCTAATTTTGGCTCTGTTAACTTCAATCGTATTAGAGCCTATCAGAGTTTGTTGTTACTTGACATTTGCCTAAAATGCCAGCAATATTTGACATAAAATCTCTATCGCCTCTGAGAGACCTATGAGAAAGTAAACATCTTTTCCGACCCTTGTATGACAAAGGATTCAAGCATAAAGAGGCAAAAAAAAAAGGGGGGGGGGTATGTTAAACAACATTACTAAAGATTACTTACATTATCATAATGTCCTGTAACTTAACGTTTCAAATGAAAATTAATACGAAATCAATAGAAGTCAAGAGACAGATACAAAAAATTATTACGGATATGGAAAGATTCTCATATGAAAATACAATTTAAAAGTATGGATGAAAGAGCGATTGGTACTTCCAAGTAGAAGATTAATAATGGGCAGTTGTACTAGCATCCTTCCTCCTTCCCTCCTCCCCGCAGACAAATCACCCTTGCACTGGCAACAGATCTATTCCAGGTTGATTAGGAGATCCTTTAAATAGGGTAGCTACTCCCCCGAACAGTCCTGCCAGCCTGACCGGAGTTGTGCCAACAGTGGTAATTTTGGTAAATAAATCGGCAGAGGAAGGGGGTAGGGAAGCATGTAAATGGGTCCTGCTTCTGCTCCTTTACAGGAATAGCAATATGCACACACACTGTAGGTTCATCAGATGGTATAATTTTCTTTTTCAGTGCACAAAGATGATACAAACCATATTAAACCACAGACCTCATTAGCATTTTGTGGTGGTTTTTTTTTAAATGATGAGCAGCGAACAAGTAATAGTAGTAAACCCAGTTTTCTTATCAGGATAAAAAAAATGTAATGTGAATATGCATCCATCTTTCTTTAGGGCAAAAATTACTATTTATGTGGGAGAAATATGGCAGTCCTACGGTTCTTTTACTCTTTGCACCTCAGAGAAGGAGAAACGCATTGTGAGAGAAGCTTTGCTGAAGCTTCACTGCAGAATGAATAAACCAATCCTTCGTGCTCCACAGGTAGCCTGTTAATCACCCGCTGCAAGCTAAGAGTGAGTAGCTCCCATAGATTCCTACAGGGAGCACGCTACCAAGCGAGGACAGCATTATATGCTATGCTATAGCATCGCTCACGGGTTGCTCCAAGGCACATTTTTGACATGCAAAATTCCAACTATTTCTCTTGATGAGATTGGTTTACAAGAAGCGACACAGAAAAACAATAAAGGCAGAACAAAGGATGAATGAGCGCAATTATTACTGAGCGAAAAATGATGACTCAGATTAGCTTGTTGATGACCGACAAAAGCTTGATAGCTTGCGTCTTCACTTTGTTTAGTGAATTTGTAGCAGTTCAGGGGCTGTTCAGCTCCAATCAATTTGTTGGGAAATGAACTTTAATTATTTGTTTCAAATCAATGCAACTTTTAAGCTGATTCTAACAACTTTCCAGTATACTAGCGAGAAAAAGGTGAAAATCTTTGTACTGTGATAGGCCTACTAACTCTCAAATCACAAATACACACAGAGATTTTAAAAAAAGTTTTTAAAAGTCACCAAATAATTTCAGTCCACATAAGACAATGGGATATGTGAGAGAATTACACAAGCATCAACAAATACGAGATATCATTAACAGAAACAAATACATTGTCAAGTCCAGGACCAAGCATAAGTTGTCAAAGCCCATACCTGCCAATAAAAGGGACCAGTTGGAAAGCTTTGGAGAAGCAGGCCTTAAAAAGGTAACTCCAACAGTTCCATCAAGATCATAGAATCATAGAACTGCTTAGATTGGAAAAGACCTGTAAGATCATCTAGTCCAATCATTTAACCTAGCACTGACAAGCCCCCCACTAAACCATGTCCCTAAGCACTACATCTACATGACTTTTAAGAACATCCAGGATGGGGCCTCCACCACTGCCCTGGGCAACCCGTTCCAATGCCTAATGACCCTTTCAGTAAAGAAATGCTTCCTAA
>JAVKLA010000031.1:24158388-24187763 GCA_034782735.1 Sagittarius serpentarius | reverse complement strand
TTAAGAGTTCCTTCTTAAAGAGCCTCCAGCCTTCCCGGACTCCTCTGCCCTCCAGGACTGCCTCCCAAGGGACTCTGCCAAGCAGTCTCCCAAACAAGTCCAAGTCTGCCCTTCGGAAGTCCAAGGTGGCAGCTCTGCTGCACCCCCTCCTTACATCCCTAAGAGTAGAGAACCCAGACATTTCATGATCACTGTGCCCTAGATACAAGGTAATATCCATTCTCAAAGTTTTCAATGATCTACCTACCACAAATTCCTTGATAACCTGCAACAGATGCCAATAGGAAGCTGCAAACCCCAAAAGCACTCCCAATCATGCAACAGCATGCCATAAAATACGGATTTTTCTTGGGATCTTCTGAGTACAAGGATTGAAAACTCCTGACAATTTATGCTTGCTAGCCCAGGAGGCTCTTAAAAAACTCAATTTGTAAACCCATCATATTTCTGCTAATTTCAGAGACTCTGAACCCAGTTATATCCACCAAGGTTTTGTCCTACAGAACATGTGTCTTTGACTTTGTCCTCTGTTTCTCCAAAAGCTCCTACTTGTAACAACTCTAAAACTTCACCTTTGAAGTAATACTTCCCTTGCTAAAGGACAGCAGCCTTGGAACTGCATACTGCAGTGGGTGCGAGTAAGTTCAGCTGAAATACATAAAAGACTAAGGAACTTTTTCCTATGCTTCTTGGCACCGATGAAAAATTAATTCATAGTTCTTTTTCTGAGAATATGAATAATCAAAACTAAAGCACATAAGGACAGAAAATCTTTGCCAAAACATCTCCTCAATTTAACCTCTGTTCAAGTTCTTGATGTAAATAAGTTTGCATAAAAAAAATATACCACCCCACAACTACTAGAGTTTTCATGAAGCCTCCACACATCACACTGAAGACAAAAAAAACAGAAAGTCAGCGTGAAGGAAAGAGCAATAATCCTTGCTTTACCTTTCTTTCACATTCAACTTCCAGTAACAGTAACCTCCTCACTGCAAAACCTTTTCTATATTTCATCTGGAAAATATCCCTCCTACTCTCCAGCCCAGCCTTTGTCATTTCCTCCATCTCATAATGCAGATATCCTACATGATTCCTAACTGTCCTGTGATTATTTCAAGATCTATGGGAACTGAGCTGTACTGAGAAACAGTCCACTTCATAGAGGTCCTGTTTTCTGCTGCCTACTATTTACTTGGTCATTTTGTCTTTCACAAATTTGGAACTGCTCAAATGAGCAGAATCTGAGCCTGTAAGTAGGTTTGAAAAAAGCAGTCCATCTCTTGTCTCTATCCATGCGGTCGCCGCTCTTTTTACTCCACTCCTTTCCCTGTACGCATAAGGCAAAATGCGTTTTGAAAGATCTGTTGTTGTCAGATATCGTTGGACTATCTTTGCCCACTGTTGAAAAAGTAAGCATACTCAGTTTTGGCTATAAGGTTCCTGCTCTGTCTGTTTTTCCCAGATTAGTAGATAACACATAACACACATCAACGTGCAAGTGTTTTGTGCCTCAGAAACTAATAATGCTTTAAAAGCTTTCATTAGATTTTATGCTACCCTGGAGAAGAATTTCACATTTCACAGATGGAGGAATCAAGAGTGAATGATTGAGTCACTTGTCCGAAGCAATTTAGTGGCAAATTCAAGAACAGAACCCAAGTCCTCTACTATATCCATTAGGCCATACACTTCAGTATCAACAGTTAGTATCAACAGAAACTCCTTTTGCAACTTTTCCTGTTTAATGAGTCTTTCTGATCAAGCCTAGGATGTCCCATTACAGAGAGAACAGATTATTTCTTCTGTGCTAATGAACTGCAGTCTTGATCTGAAATGACAGTACTCCACTAACAGTCAGGGGTTTGGATTGCTTGCCATCTGTTCATTCATGTATAATTTCAAAGGGAAAATCATCAACTAAGCTAAATGAACAATTTTGCAATTTGAACTTCGTAGGTCATTTATCTCTGAAGGTTTAAGATAATTTGGCTATGGTAACTACCACATTTTTATTATCAAATGAACAAGACAAGGAAAATTTGTTTTCCATACAGAGTTTCAAATCCTGAGAAGCACATGGACTTTTCTAGATGCTAAGTATCTGCAGTTCCCACTGATTTCACAGGAGCAGTGAGTCGTCAACATCTTTTGACTTTTTAGAAAGATAAAAAGAACAGCATCAAATCAAGTAACAGTCTGGAAAGCCAATGATCTGCTTATCAATTCGTAATGAGGTCATTACTATGTATTTTTCAGAATTTTACTTGCCCACGTTCATTCTTTTTATTATCTGATTCTGGGACATTGTCTTTTTGCTATAGGCATTACTAAGAGATTTAAAAACAAGAAAACAAGCTATAAATATATTTTATTTGCTCCGCTTTTTGGTATTCTGTTCTTCTACTCTTTCTCCATGAGTTACAGAAGTAACTTTTTTAAAGGTAAGAAATAAAAGTATAACTATTTGGAAAAGTTTTCTGAAAAAGGACACTGCTTGTGAGTATTCAAATTGTATAGATAGTATAACATGCTGATTCTGACTTTGTGCTTAATGGGAGCTCTGAAACATAACTGCAATGGTTAGCGAGTGGCAGGACATTATCACCCTCCTGGAACCTGCCACCATTAGTAGGCGATGATCCTAACGGGAAAAGACTAAGCAGTATGAAGTAATTACATATTTATTGATACCTTTTGGCTTATCAATCTGCTTTTGAATAAGAGATGTAGGAGTGGTACTTATTCAGTAACAACTACAATTTGAAAAGGAGTTACTGACAAAGGGAAATTTAAAGACAGCCTAGTCTTGGGAGAAAATTTCTGTGGCATTCAGTTCTATTTCTCTACAATCAAGTATTCTTTAGATTAAAAGGTCTGAAAAAAAGATAGTAACACTGTGAGTAATTCTAACATTAATATTTTGATTTACCTATAGGAAATTAAAATACAGGAGTCATAAACCCAGGATTTGGTCTTGAAGTGATCAACACAGCACCAGTTAAAACACTTCATTTTGTTCTGTTTCAAAATTTAGCTCCAGAAATCAAGTGGCAGTCAAGAATTCAGTAGAGCCAGAGAAATCTAATTACTGTGTTAGAAAAACAGCAAGATGTTAAAGTATTTGGATTTATAATCAGTCAAGGAATTTAGTAGGACTTCCAAGACTGGGGGAGGGGTAAAAGGGTGGGAATTTATACTTTTAATAGGTTTGACAATTAGTTTTTACAGTTGGGCTGGATGGTCCAGGGAATACTGGATTTAGATCTTTTTCGAACTCACCTGTGTGAAGCTATGCTTTTAGTATCTGAATGTCAGGACCTCACTTAGTGACTTTGGATACTGAGCTAAGCTTAGCTATTTTGAGGAAGGTAACCACCTAAGAAACACCATGGGAACTGGTTCCATAGTTGGCATTTTAGTACAGTAAAGCTGAACCACGACACAGAGTAAACAACCTCTCTCTCATACTGCTTTTGGAAATAGCCCAGGCACAGACTTCAGTCATGCTGCCCAGAGGTTGGAATTCAGACATGCTTAGATTTGGTGGTTTAATTCAGAACTAACTCTGTTCACAAATCAGAGGTTATATAGAAATAAATTTTAGAAACCAATTGGCAATCAAGGTAAAATGGAAAGGGCGTGCAGGCAGCTTTATTTCACTAAGAGAATGAAAAGACATCTTGCTTAACAGCGTTTCTGTTTTCCCTTTACCTTAGGCGTCCTAGCCTAGAAGCTCATTGCCCCAGTTCATTATATTTCCGCTTTATTATTATAGCCTGACAACTTTGACCATTAAAAAACATTTATCACTATAAATTGTGAAGTGATGCAAAATGAAGCAATGATCCATTTCCAACTTGATAACCAGAATGGCTGGAAGAAATAATGATGGTCAGACTGCTGTTCAAATGCCTATGAGTCTCTAATGATCAAAGGAGCGTGTTATTCCCTTCAACTGGGCTACCCAGCCTTCTCTTTGGGTAGTTACAGATGAACACTCAAGAGTGTTTTGGATTCAGTTATAAAATGTAAAGCAGCAAAACCATGAAGTTGCTACTTAACCCCACTGTTCATAACACGCTTCTGTTACCTCCCTGCTTTTCTTTGAGAAACAGGACAAAAGCACAAGTACATTTTTTCAGTGCTTTGTTACTTAAACTTATTTATAAAATTGAAATGTGGTTGTCAGAGTTCATACGTCCAAATGGAGAAAAGCAGAAGTTCCCTTCTTCAGAGAAAGAAATGCTTTCACACATTCGAACTCTGACACACGTCCTTGAATAGAAAGTATTGTGGAGAAACTGCTCGTTCCTTCACGTATGGTATTTCTTTTTACTGCGATACTGTACATGTCCTTTACTCCTAAGGATGACATGTAGGTTATGAGCTTTCCCTCATCCTCACCCGTTTCTGCTTGCTTCTTTCACTCTCTCAAACCAGCAACCAGATCAATTTATAAATCAAATAAATGAATTGTTGTAGTTCTGTAACTATTTTAATTAAAGTTGGGTTTGTTTGTTGGTTTGGTTTTTTTTAATTAAACACCCTGGATATATTATAATGGACAATGAGGATGAACTGTGGAATAAGCATTCCCTTTCCACACTTCTTATGTACGTACAAGCATAGGTTATTTTCCCTACACTTGTTCTAATTCTAATTAAGCCTTCTTAGAATCGCTGCTTCCTAATCATTCTTCTTCTATCCAAGCTTTCTAAGCAGAACACTTCACTCAAGTGATACCCATCTGTCTCAGGCCTGAATGAAGTTTTTTTGTTTCAATTTCTCTTTAAAATGAGCCTTGCAGCTAACGCATGCCATTTCCAAATGCACTCCCAAAACCAGAAGGACAGTAAGATTCTTCCTTTCACAGAAAGTCAAGGTTTACTTGGCTTTTTGTTGCCCTCCCCTTTTTTAAAATTTTTTTTTTTTTGAAACATGAGCTATACTGGATTCTAAATGTATAAAGCTACATGAAGGCATAGCACATCATATTTCTGTCATTTGCATCTTTTATCTGCATTTCATTTAAAGCTATGGAGCATTAGCACCTACAGTTATTTGCAATGAATATAAAGCAATTGCCAAGTAAGCAGGATTTCTGGCAACTCAACAGCACATTTGCTGCTACACATTCTTTTCTCACTAACAAAAGAGTTTCCACTTACGGAATTGTCTTTTGACTTCAGTACACTAGAGGCTTTTCCTCTCCATTTTTCTTTCAAGTCCACACTGCACCTATTACCACCTGTAATATGTTTCCTTAGACCATGAATCTCTACTGAAATCCAGGTGCTGTTGTAAAGAGTGAACAGAAACTTCCAAAGCACGTTCGGGACGCCTTATGCTGACATCTATCCAAAATACCTTCCTGAGGGTACCATTCTGCAGGAAGGCTGCCACTGGCAATTGTGGTGGCAAAATGAAAAACGTCGTATCTGTAGTTCCTACAGAAGTACGTACGTGCTTTTGTGTTTGCTTTTAGTATCAAGCAAAATGCCAGGGAAGGGTTGGGGGACACACCACAACTCATCCTTTCTTTTCACAAATCTCAAACATTATGTTCATATCAGTTGATAGCATGTTCAGTCAGGCGAACTTCTTCCCAGACCAAGGCTTATAAAACTATCGGGCAATTCAAACAGGACTGCCTATCTTGACTAGAGACTATGACATGGTCAATGCAGACACTATACGATTCATTGGCAAGGTATGAGAAAGACGTCAAACTGAAAGATAGCATTCATATAAAATCACTTTAGGAAATGCTTATTCCACATACTCAGATACCAAGATGTGGAGACTGTAGCATTTGCTTGAGTGATTTTCAGTTACTTCTAAGTTAAAGATGGTTTTCACATCACCCCCTTCTCCCTCCTCAAAAAAACCCCACATTTTAGTAACTATGCTCGCTGTCAAGGAACCTCATGGACATTTCACCTGCTATGAATTTTCTGTCAAGTCACGGATGATCTTCAGGCCAGATTATTAAGGCACTGGCAAAGGATCTTCTTGAAGCAGCAAATATTTAGCCATCTTCTAGTTTCTAATGTAGGATCCTATGATAATAAACTTACATACATGCAATGGGAATATAATTTGCTTGACTGAAAGAATTGCAAAATAATTTTCAGCAAACTCAGGTTATTGAGGCAACTTGAAAATAAAAAGGTCAACTTTTTTCATTTAAGCTTCTGTATGTGATATTTATGTTTTCCCCATTTCTGGGGGGGAAGAAATTGCCCTACAAATCCCCATTTTTTTTTATTACCTATGACTTTTTTACCTCAGGGAACTACCAGAGCTTTCCATAAAATAAATTCTCTGAAAGAAATTATATCACAGTCACTTCTGCTTATTAGAGGACGACAGTCCCCGTAACAAGGGTCTCTGTAATTTTCATATGCCTCCAGTTACTACCCTTAGAGGCAAGAACTCTGCGTGCTATATATAAGCAGGTAGACAGTAAGGCCACTACCAAAACCAGAATCCAGACACTCAGATTCTCTCAGTCATTAGAATCAAAGTATAAGCTCTACTTGCTGGCAGAGAAAGTCTTTCAACTTTCATGGCAGAGACACATATTATTGGACTGTTATCACCTTATGTTATTTTTTCCCAATGATTTAAGTTACTTTGTAAGCTCCTTAGATCAGGATTTGTAGCTTTAATACCACATGTCACACAGAATTATAGTCTGACATACAAATGTTAATATAACAACAATTGACCCTGTAGGCATCTACAAATTCTGATCTATCAATGGCTGTCAACATGAGTCAGTACTAACATTAAACTCAGCATAAGAAATATTTTAGAATTTTTTCAACAGGTTGCAAAATATTGATTTTTCCATCCCTTTTCCTTTTTACAGCTTTAGGTTCCCTCATCCTACTTAAACCTAATTTTGGAAAGCATCTATAGGGATTTCCTCTACAGTTTCTGAGCCTCTTATCCCGCAAGTATAAGTTTCACCCAATTTTGCATTGAAATAAGTCTATATGGTTTGTTGTATATTGAGATCTTATGCAGCTACACATCTCTACGGCAATATTTGCAAACAGAAAGCAGATTCTTAACAGGTAGAGGTGATAGTTTTAGCAAACGACTGAAATATTTGCCAAGCTAAAGTATCAACCCTGCTGGATGAAAACCAGAACAAATTAAGAGTAATGAAAGCTGCCAGGCAGAGTTTAGATGGTCTTGCTTATCAGCACATCAATGTCTGTAAGCTTTCTGCAGGTCTAATCCAATTCTTTAAACAGTCTATTATCCTCTCCATTCAAAAAAGACAATAGGAATTCCTCATCAGCTTGAAAAACTGGCCTGAGGCCTTCCTGTGCACAGAACAAAATAGTCGTGAAAATGACCACGTAGTGCTTCAATCAAAAGAAATTCTTCAAAAACCAGGCTAGCAGATATGGTGGACATACCCCCTCTATTTCAATAGAAGAAAAGGTTTGTTACGAATACTTCAGGCAAAAATGCGCAATTATTCTTGGAGATGGTTTTGCATAAGTTTTACATTATAGAAAAAATAACTTTAAGCATTACAAGCATTAGAAAATCAAAACTGTTTCACATGTACAGTTTTTATAGGATAAGGTATTTCTACTATGCTTCATACTGTATTTATCCTAATTTCTGTATGTATAGAAAAGTTTATACTTTTTTCCTTAAATACATTCTCTGTCAATGAAAAAGTGCTAGGAATGGAGAAGTGCTAGGAATGGAGAATGAATTTTTCATGAGAAAACCAGGCTGAGGCCATAACAGCCTCAGACTCTTCCCCTTGAGTTCTGCGAGTGTGCCTTAATGTTTTCCTCGAAGCTCTACCCTTTGGAGTCAAATTGGGGAGAAATATTCAAACTCTCTTCCTCAAATGTTCTTCCCTGATAAATATTAAGAAAGTTCTAGTTATCTGTGCAAGAACAGAACCAAACATCTTTAAATGCTCTACAAAAGCTATCACACAATCATTTTTGTTGTTAGTTTTTCAGTGGTAGATATGTTCTGAAAGCCTCAATTAATTCTGAAAGCTACTACCCCAACAAGTACTTCATTTTCTTAAAAGCGTCTGAAGGAAAAAATCATAAACCTTTTATCTAAATTGGCAGAGTTGTTTTCAGTGCCACAGACCCACAGCAGATATTTAGATATGTCAGAAGAAAAGAGATAAAGGCATCTTGCTTCAGGCTGTAGGATAGCTTTTATATATTTTTGAAATAGATTTAAAGTCAAGCCTGCCTTCTAGCAGGACCTATTCACGATTTATCTTAGTTATTAAAGGCACTGCAATTACTAAACACTATCTGATAATTTCTAAGAAATGACTGAGGGGCTTTAGACCAGTTCATAACATGCAAATACATTCCCCACTGGTGATCTCAGCAGTGAGCCCAAGGACTCCATATACCACTGACTTGGGGCACCAGTTCCTTCCCAGATCAGCACAAAACATCTCAGTGTGGCATAGATAAAGGGCATTTTCCAGCTATGCTTCTGAACGACCTTTTCCTGCTCAAAGCTTACAATGAGGTTTCCACTCTCATCCTGTTTAGTCTGCCAGCCACTTAAAACTCTTTTGTCCAAAATTTTGCATCTTTCTATTCTTTTAGCTGTTGTGATTCTGAATTCCTGTTGTCCTTTTCTATCCTTCTCTTCATTCCTTCAGCAAGCTGGGATTTTTGTAGACACTTTATCCATAAGAAACAATAATCGTTGTCTACCTCTCTATTTCAAATTTGACTTCTCTCCAAAATGAAGTCTTAGCCTGTCTGTTCAATGTGTGGAAGCACGACCCACACGTGAAGCTCAATACAACTAAAGCAGTGTGACTAATTAATTTTCTTTCCCAGCCATAATCCTAAATCCCTACTCTCAGTCCTTCACACGACCAGACCTATCTCAAAAGCTAGAAGCAGACCTTATGAATACACGACTGCTACGCAGATACGACGTCAGGGGTCTGTTGCATAACCAGTAGCATGTGCTACCGCATGCTTAATATCCTTTGTCGTCTTTCCTCTTACTGCCTCACATTTCACGTGCTACGAAGAGGCTGTCTCCCTACTATAGCTGACCGATTTTACACACTTCCAGCTGTGCCTGTTGATCATTTTCCCATGCTGTCCTTCCCCCTTTTGGACAGTACTCATCAGAAACATTCCCTACATCGCTTCATTAGCAAGCTTAACATTCCTCTTTAAAAATCCACTCTGACATCTACCAATTTGTTTTGCGTAAAGAAAAGGCATTGATAGCAGGACGCTGTGTGCTTATATCACACCTAACAGACAGGCCAACAGCATGTGTACTTTCTCTGCACTTCATCACAAGCATATACATGCATGCTAAGAACAAACCAATTTTGTCTGTAGTTTCACAGAGTCTAGTGGAAAGGTCATGATTCACGAGACTCCTGAATTTGTCAGCAAAAATGATTCTAATAAAATAATAGTTCCAGAATGAAGATCTGCCATTTTTTAGGTGATTGCATTTGATAACTCTGAGTCTGTGCAAGATAGATATATCCAAAAGAGAAAAACAAATTTAAAGCCATGATATAGTAATTACATTCTTTCATTAGATTCGAAACAGAGTTTGAGCCTCACTATTCCTGTATTATCTGCTCATTGAATTCTCAAACCCTTTAGTTTCTAAAAGTTAATTTCCAGATATGTAATCTGCTGCTTTAGACATATAAGGAAGACAGATGAGATATTTCATGGAATAATATATTTAATATTTTAAAGATGTTATTGTTATTAAAATATTTCCTGTACCTGATAAAAATAATTGTGTGCCATTATTTTGTCTCTAATATAACAAGAGATTGGGCTCTACGTAATCAAAGTGTTCAGTTTTAATTTATTGATCTTTATTTTTTTTAAAAACCCTTTGCAGGTTATGTTGCCCCTTACTTTACTCAAGTAAACCCTGAGCTGTAAGAGGTGGCACTGTTAAATTATTTATTTCTGCCTGCTTACCGGCCTTTGTAAATACACTAACGTACCCATGTAACCTGCATATCAAATGTAGCTTCAGCTTTTGACCCTAACGGTCAAGTAGCTGAAACCCTGCTACAGTCTTTTCATTCTGGCATTTCCTTTATTATTAAGGACACATAAGCTTCATGATGAGTTCAGACAATGAAGCTTTGATCCAGATCCAAAAAAATTTTTTGCTAAGCTACCTTTACAGGTAGAAAAAAATACATGCCTCTTAACATAAAGCATAATTTGAAGTTATGCATCTTTTAAACACTCCTGTGCTACACAATCAAGTTGGGAAGCAAATCAGACAGGTAACCTGCCCTGACTGGTGCTCCTGGATCACACTATTTAAAGAGGAAGTAGCTAAAAATCCAATTGTAACTGGGGTTTTATCAGTTTATGAAATATCAATAACATTTACCATCATTTGAAATCTGAATTTTCTGTCTCCTTCCCACAGCAGATGTTTTGCTCATCTTCCTCATGATTTACACTATAGAGAGCCCACATCACATTTAAATTAGTGGCTTAGTGTCCTTCCCACCTTAAATATTAAACTGTCTTGGCTTTTCTACCAAAATGAGCAAAATTCAAGGGTCACATCTAGACTGTTACCTGTGTTGACTGGTAGTTTTTTCCTCAAGTGGTTTCATTTATTAATCAAGAGGAGCAGCGTTATTATTTGTGAGTAATGTTTCCTTATTTGCAATTTATTTGTGAAATTCTTGAAAGATAAGGCAAGAGCAATGCAAAAATCACAAGACTGTAGGTGAAGGTAAACAGCAGGACATGAACAAAGGCTCAGGAAAGACATTTAAATGTGTCACCTTGTTAACAAGGTGGCTTAGACCCATTATCATCCTGCTCAGGTCTCGGGGCCCTGAGCGAAAGCAGCAATTCAGTCAACGAGACCAGCCTGCTTGGCTGCAGCCTCCACTACGTGCCTTCCTAGCTCTGGGGGCAGGTCCAAAAACCATCCTGTGAAAGTCCGTACTATGACTACCACAGTGACAAAAGAGTTGAGAACATAATTTTCAAAACCATGTGTTACTTCACCATTACAAAGCGCACAGAAATTCTGACTGGTTTTTTTTTCAGTTTTGGGGTGGTTTTTTTTCTGTTTATCAGTGCTTGTGGAATTGTTGGGAACACCTAACCATTCTGGCTCAAGCACCATCATTTCAGTATCTATTTTCTCTCATGTTCATTTAGTATTCTTTTGTTTCTGACTTCAGCCCTAGAAAAAGTGAACTCATCTCAGACTCCCCAGAGCCAAGTGAAAGGCTTTCTTAGCTAAAGAGCCTTCCACCCAGTAAAGACAAGTAACTCCTCTTAAAGAATTAAGAGTAAAGTATCAGCTTAATATGTCCATTCACAAAATATTACCCCAGAAAACCTCTTCTATCACACACACACACAACTTTACATTCAAAAAGTGTCACTGTCTGGTTTGTCATGCATGTATTCAACTTTTGGAGTTATCAAATAGTAATGCAGACCACAGAAAACACAGAGGAGGGGGAACAGAGCAAAAACCAAGAAACTGGGAAATTCTTAATAGCTTTCTTCCAGGTGCCAGAGCGTTTCACAGTTCCATTAATTTCAGTAGGACTTCTGAAAATTCAGCACTTTAAAAAAGGCAATAAAATATTTAGTGGTAATTGAAAACTTGTCTACATCTGTGTGGACAACACAGATGCATTCCTAATCTGTTCCTAAACCCAGTATTTCCAAAGCAGAGCATACACTTTTTGTAAATTTATGCAAGGAAAGGATGCCTTGTAGAAAGAAACGTAAGGGCACATTGAATAATTCTGATTATATTTCTGGCTGTGCTGTGGACTGAGTCCACGACCTTTTGTAAATTCTACAAACATCAATTTTCAAAGCTTTGGCATGAGGGTACACAGCTCCAGTTGCATATAACAAAAGTTATTGCTCAAAAATTCTGAATTCTTGACTCTCTTTTATTCTTAATAAGATCTGACATAGTCCAGCGATAAATGTTATAGGAAAGCTTTGAAGTAAATACATTGTAAATTGTAAAGGAATATACAAAGCCAGGTGATACATTACTACTAATTCAGTCACAAAACTAGTTACCTCAGCAAGTGAAATAAACATCATCTCAGAACTACTGCAGTGGGAAGAAAGGAATGAAAGTATTAAAATAATCATGGTGTTTCAGTGTCTGTGCTTATGCACTGCTTGGATACTATAAGAGCATCTTGGAAAAATATTGTTTACCCACTTTCATTCCACCACATTGCTTTCTTCCAAGAATAACAAACATAGATCTGGCTACACTTAAAATGTATTGCTGGCACAAGGGTAAGGAGGAGCACTGACAGTAACTGCATTCACTGAATTCTGAATTCAGCATCAGAAAAGCACATGCTGCTTGTTTAATGTTGGTAGGAGTACCCAGAAGAGGGGAAAAAGAAGGGCAAAAATACCGGCTTTTTAGGAGACAGTTCTCTGACACTGAGGTGTATATTCAGAGTCAATGGGAACAAAGTTAGCCCTGAGCAATGATGAAGCAGAAAAGAGAAGCAGTGGAGAGAAAATAAGAAGGAAGAGGACAACTTTTGGAAGTAAGCTAATTGCAGAAGTTGAATAGATTAAAACTTCTGTCATTAATACACAAATAGTGCTGTACTGGAAAGTGAATTCCTCCCATGGGTGGGTGTGGGGGTGCGTGTGTGTGTAAGTGAAATCACTCACTAAGCCTGTTCAGCACAAGCTACAGCAGTTGTAAATACCAACTGTAAATAAACATGCCTCGCTTTCATTTTTTGAATAAGAGATTTCCTGTTTCTTTCATGATAATTATAGGTACTAGGTTGGCAGCGTTAGGAAGTTTGTTAACCCATGGCAGGCACAGCCTGGATGACGGCATGGCAATCCGAACTGTCAGACGCCAGTGTGCTGCATACTCCTGCAAATTCAAACCACTGTGAGGCATCTCATGTCCAGTGCTGTTACAACTAGTTCCCACAAATAGATGAAATATCTCTGTCTTCAGTTTGACTTGTAAAGAAATTCTGACATGAAAATTTGAATTTTTTTTAATCCTCTCCACAGCAGAAACATGGATTTCCTCCCTGCCCTCCTCCCTTTTTTGGTTCTCATTATCACCCTGTATGCTAGAGATTTGCTGATAAGCAGCACATCTATTAAAAACAAGCCTTGGAGAAAAAGTTAATCTGAATTCCATTTATAAATATTCAATTCAAAATTCAATTAATATTTTGAGATAAATAGGGCACATTTCAAATACTGATTATTGTCTTCGTTACAAAAGAGGGTTTCAGACGCCATAATATTTTGCATCAGGAGATTATTTTTTTTTAAATCATGTATTTCATTCATAGCAGAACTTTTTTCAAAAATTACCTAAATTAAAAGGAAATCGAGTTAAATTGAATAGATAAAAATATTTTAAAGAATGAGTTGACACAGCATGTCTCAATTCAGGTGTGAGGGTAGAACTGTTTGGGCTGATCCTGAAACCATCTTTTTCCTTCTGTTATTTTTCAGTTCTGCCATCAAAGTGAACATATTTCTTTCTTCCTCTTCTACTATATTGTGCCGATCTGCTTTTCCAAACTGCAGCAGGGGGAGATACTAAGAGTATTTATTTGAGCAAGCTCTTAGGCAAAGAGAGGAAAGCAGCAAAAAGCAAATAAGCAATCAGTCTCCTGACATCTGCGGTCCCCAAAATGAAATAACGGCACAGACACAACAGAAGTACGTTCTGTTACACGTGCCTGGGGATTTCCGATACTTAAAATATTTTTTAAAGGAAGTCATTATCTCTCTCAGATAACGATGGGAATGCTACAGCTAAAAAAATTTTTAAATCTGCCTCTGTTGTATCTAAACATGGGAGCAGATGCTCTTTATTTCAGTCACTGGATTTCCTGGTCAGGAAGCAAGTGGTTCCACCACATTCTTGTGCAGATCTCCTGTACAGAAGAGGTTTTAACAACTTGATGTATCTTCAGTGCACCAAAATCACTGTGCACGCATGGTAGAGCTGATTTGCATATGTGCACATTCAGAAATGATTTTCAGGAAGAGTAGCAGACTATTATAAATGAAACCTGGGCATCTAGTAGCATTGCTTATGAGGAATCACACCTTTAGAAGGATTTGTTAAGAGTCATCTGGAATGATTGTGGTAGACATGTTCTACAACACCAGTTAATTAGAACGAAAGTCATACTCTTTGGTTGTTCTCATTACTGAGCCATCATACCAAGAGGAAAACAAGTTAAATGACTGGCTGAAAGAAGGGCTGGAGTGGTTAGTGGTCCTGCCATACAATAAAGCTTCTATATGGTCAGGACAGCTGAAGAACATTAAACATTACTGCTCACTGCTTCTGCAAGCACTGCGTGGCTGCAAGAAACCCATGGCTACTGTTTCACAATAAGCAGTGCTAAAGCCAGGCAAAAAGGACTGTGAAACCAAATTCTGAGTATTGCACTTAATGTAAAAAGGAGCAAAGGGAACGCAGGTTTTATATGAGAGAACAAAAAAGATGAAAAGTTTGTGTATGATCTAAGGCTAAGGACCAGACTTGCTATTTTCAAAGGCTGAGGTGAGCATAACATACCAGGTTGTAACTGTAATCTGAGAGTAAAAACTCAGAAAGAAACTGCTGAAAAATCCAGAATGAGCTATGAACAAAGCAACAGGAGTCTGCTAGGTAGAGAAAGTCACCCAGTCCCGACTGTAACTTACACGGGACAGATTACGATCTGTCACGACAGAGAATTCAAGATGATGCAAGAAAAACACCTAGACAGAAAATTTGTGAAGCCTAGAAGTCAAAGTCCGCACAAACAGCACATGGAACTACACATGCTGTGACAATGCCAACAAAAACAATGCTTTTCTGTACTGTGCAGTCAACCCACTCACCTTGTGCTTTATAAACATTATTCCCACCCCCATCACTTAGGCATAAGAGTCCTAAGCCAGGATGTGTCATCAAACCTCTTTTCATTGATCTTCCAAGAAATATCTGCCTCCTCCTCTAAATCTGTTCTCTCATCTCTATCTCAGTGTTGTCGACAGTCATAGACAAAAACATACCTTATCTACTTCATCACTCTCAATCATTTTATGGTAAATATGCTGTGTTTAATTCTCTGTTGAATTGCATCTTTTCCAGTCATTTCTACTAACACAATTCCCCACAAAAGGGGAATTTTTCATGTTATGTTTACCTTGGTAGTTGTAACTGCACAAGGGCCAATAGCCTATCAGCCAAATACACAAGGGAAAAACGTATCGTCTATTGTGTTTAAGGTTAAAAACTATGCAACCAAGATCTATTTTTCAATAGGTCATCATCATGCCCCTCACCTTCATAACAACCCCATTTTATAGCCAAAGCGAGACCTGTATCAGAAGTGAGACCTCAGCTCCAGTTTATGCTCGAAAACATTGAGTGAAGTCATAGAAACCAATCAACTTGACAGAGCAGGCAGAAATTCACAGTTTGAAAAATACTGTGCTACAGCTTGGAAACATGGAAACTTCCACTTGAGTAACTGACCATGTTTTTAAGAAAAAAACCAAACCCAACCATGTTGTACAGATGTCGGACAGAAAGGTGACCTAAAACTTGCAGAGTGAGAGGGTGGAATACAGACGGGAAGAGCTTCCTCCCCAGCAAGGGTACAACACATCACTGAATGCTTTCTGGGCATGAAAAATCCCTTTCCAGTAGCTCTGCACAAATACCTCATCTACTTCAGTCCATGAGAGATGTAAATCTCAAAGTGAAACATTTCTGCTTAAAATTTATTTACACAGAAACATTGTTTTAAAAAATTCTACCGGTCTATGGTTTTTCAAGCTGTTTATCCCCATGATAAATCAACCTTACAGTCTCAGGAGACAGATCAAAATGTCCTAAACCCCATAATATTCTTCTACCCAGCAATCTAGCGAACAGGGCACACGTTTCTGTGAAGTTTGTGAGCTTCTTTTAAGTATCCCTTGCCCCCAACCTCAAAACCACTTTAATTTGTAAGAACACTTAAGCTAGTATGAAGCACTCCCTTTGCCCTTTATTTCAATTTCTTTACTTTAAAAAAGAAAAATTGATTGTCTGCTTTTTCCATCAGGAATACATTCAGCTTTTTATGCCACTGTCTAAGTATTAAAAAAACCAGTATCCTTCAAGAGCATTGCAAGGTCATGAGTTGAAAAGAGGTAAGATTAGAGATGAGGATCCCCCCCCTCAGCCCCCACTGCAACTTTTATTGCAATAGCCTGGTACAAGTATCATGTTCTACTGTGTTGCTTTAGTTTCTGAATATATACACTAAGGAAAATTGAAATAATAGACATCATAATTTTATATCAGTCTAGGCATATTAAAAAAACAGAACTCTGAACACACGAAAGCATACAGTAAGTTCATATAAATACAGTTCCAGTAGAGTCATCCTCAACACCCATCTGTAATTAGACTTGTTCAAAACAGTCTAATGTCTTCTACGGTAAACTTCTCATGAAAAACTAAGAGGTACTGTATAAGAAACTATTTGAAACCAAGAGAGAGGGAGACATAAATAAGCTATACTTCCTACATGCCAGAATCAAAAATTAATGTATGTTTTCTCTGCTTGCATTCAGTTTTCATGCCTTACCACTCCCAGGTGTCCTAACTTTTAAGTTACAGAAAACACTATTTCCCCACTTTTCCTCCTATTAGTCAGTTGTTCTCGTCCTAGTCCAGAAGCTCTTATTTTAGTAAAAGCAAATAAGGCTCAGTTCCCAAGTTGAGATCTTTTATTCCTACTATTTTCCTTCCCAAAGTCCATATGAAAATCACAGATATACTAACTCTGTTTGAAAGGTTGACTTCTAAACCAAAACAGAGTAAAACCAGCAAATTTTCCAGTATGTATTAAGGTCTTAAGAAGGAACACGTTATTGCTGTTTTTCTAGACTTGGTGAAAAAATTCAGTAAGTTGCTGAAATCTCAGCACTCTCAATGAGAGCCACGAGTCTACCGGGAAAGTCCCTGGGCCACACAAAGCACAATGGCTTTAGCAGGGACAACGCAAGACCCCTGGTTCCAAACACACTGTGTGATACACAGAAGCATGCCATATAGGCAGCATATATGTGACACCAGCGGTGTTTCACACCTAATGCTACAAACAATATTATGATCAACCTACTCCAGATGAACCAAACACAGAGAGAAGCAAACTCCTAATAATGGGCTTTGCAGGCAATCATCCATAGATGTTTGCAGTGCATAGCTTATGATAAAACTCTTTAATTCCATTCAGCGAGACATGCTCTGTGAAACAAGGACACACCAACATCAGAAAAAATGCAGCTTCTAACACTCTTTTCTAAGCAAATAGCTAGCAAAAGGTAAGTCTCCAAAGGGATGAACACTGTGACAAGACTCAGAGAAATGTGACATTTGAGTGTCTTCTCAAAGTTCATTCAGACTATGCAAACCCCCTGTATTTAAATGGTTGACTCCAAAGTGAACCACACCACAGACAAGGTGACTAGCAAAAAGTTTATGCTTTAGTAAAGCAAACAAGACCTTCCATTTTCTTTGGCTACTATTAATTAGATTTTACTACCAAATAAATTACAGTGAGCACTTTCAAAAGGCAGAGAACTTTTGCTGATCGTGGAGTCCTGAAAGACAGAGATGAAGGAAAAAGGAAATCTCCTCTCTTAAAAGACTTATGGGGTGGTTTTTTTTCCAACCCAAAATCTAGTTTAGAGCACAGGCCTAAAAGCAGTTGCAATGCTCAGTTCAGTATAACAATCTGTAGTGGCTGGTAAAGAGAATTAACAACTTGAGGCATATCAGGATCCTACCCCTCCCATATTACACATAAGTACCAGTAAATTAGCATGACCTAAAAATAACTTTTCTAACTGAAGATAGACTCTGTTAGCAGTAAATTCTGCCTAACTCATTTCTGCCCACAGCTGGAGAGCCACCCGAATCTGAACTGTGAAATAATCTGTATCTTGGGGGGGGTGGGTAATTTATTTTTTTTTTAAATAAAGGATTATACCAGTATTCTGAAGGTGAAGGGTAAATTATTAGCAGAGGGGAGTAGCTAGGAATGAGCTGGGAGTAGCTGGTTGGAGAAAGCAGCACTAAGTGAAGGTCTGACTGGTTGAAAAGGGTCCATGTGAACATCATCCAACATGTCTGAATAAAAGGTAATGTCAGTGGCACATACTGGGCGTGAGCTGAATATATTAGGATTTCTTTACTAGAAATGCAATGCTTGGTTTTTTTCCATTTTAGAAATACTACGATAGACTCATAGAATGGGTTGGGTTGGAAGGGACCTTTAAAGATCATCTAGTCCAACCCCCCTGAAACCCAGTAGCAAGAAAAGTCTGGTACTGCCTCTAAAGAGAGGACACCGTGGTCAACTCAGTGCCTTTAATCAGCATCATGTAAAACAAACCCAGGAAAATATAAATTATTTCCTGCATTTTCCATTTCCCGAGTTGTTTTTTGTTGTTTTTTCAATGGTTGAAGCTGGATTTATATACATCATTTACCTTCCTTTATAAAACTTGCTTCCAGTTTGTTAGGATAAACCACAAGCAACCAGAATATGAGATAATGGGGACTTTCCAATGACCAACAGCTAAAAAATTAGTTAATGTGAACCACTGCTCAGTCTGCCTCTTTATTCATTAATGTAAGACAGAATATACTGATAAGCAGCTTTTTTTCCTCCTATTAACTCATAGGATAATGGTACAATATTTAACTCTTCATTAGCCCAATACTGTATTTTTGTGACAGGGTGAACGGTATAAACCAAAATTTCCCTCCTACATGTTTGTGGGTTTTTTTCAAAGCAAGTTAAATTCTATGGTGGAAAGGTTCTAGACAGCAGCCTTAATACTAGGAAAAGAATTAAGCTTAAATTATGCTCTGAAATCTACAATTAAGGTACCTAAAAACACTTGAGTTTCATAATAACAAGAAGTATTAGGTCTACTATAGTAGCAGCTGCTAAGAAGTTTCAAACACTAGGCCAAGTACTTACCTGTTCAAAAAGGGATCTTAGGCAATTATTTTTAAAAGTCTTTGTCACATTGAAATACCATTAATTACCACCTGCTTACAGAGATATTCTTCATTAAACTACAAAAGGCATTAACCCTTCTTGCCCAACATTAGTCACCTGTCCAAAGGAAGATGAATACAAATCCCACACTATCAACTTGAGAACACAAACTATATGGATGTATGGCCGACTATCAATACCCATCTGTATTAAAGGTATGAGAAGGAACAAACAAATAACAGTTTAAGATATTATCAACTGCAATCCCATACACTCCACATGCACCCGCAGGGGTGGGGGGAGGGGAAGGACGCAGGGGAATAAATGTTTTGCTCTAAGGTGAAATTTCAAAGGGGGAACAGCCCTTATCAACTATTAATCAGATGGTGTAAAAATAGCCTAGATAAAGCAAACATTATTCACATCACTGCCCTAAATTTCAAGTTATAGAACCACAGTATCTAAGGGATATCTATTTTAATGAATGAGAATGCTCTGACAACAGGCAAGACTGACAGAAACCAAAGCTCAGGCTGGCAGACACCCGGTGATCCAGACAGGTGCCCAGCCACCAAACTACTCAAGGGGCTGTTCTTTTGTCTTAATATTTAGAGATACTGTTGGAACTAAAAATTGTCTTAAATGGTGGTAATAGCCAATTTTTCTTTTGTTATTACATCTCAGCCTTTCCATCCTACCAGAATTAAAAGGTACTATATGAGGCTGTTCCTGCAGGTACGTACTTGTTCTATATCAAAAAAGTCCTGTGCAGATCTTCTTTTTAAAGTGTTAACGTTATTGGAATGAAAATATTTTAAAGCCTTGGCCTCTCCGATATTTTCTTTTCCATCCAGGTCTAACCCTTCCTTCCTTGTCTCCCAGGTACCATCAACACACATTGCTACGCGTTTAGCATATTCCAAGCACTGCCCTCTCCAAGCTGCCTGCATCTCTCTGCTGCACTGCCAACAAGGGGATATACTACTCCATGAAGCCCCATCCTCATCACTGCCAGGTAAAGCCAAACCACCCCATCATTCTTCCATAAACACCAACACATTTGACTATCCTGCAACAGCAAAATATTTCTCATTTATCTACAGTATCTTGTCTCCTGTAACTCCCAAAGTACTTCTAACTGCTGCACTGCCTAATCACTTCTTACATATTTTGTACCTATGCATATGTTTTCCTTTACACGTAGCATTTTCCATTTATCTTCACACAATTTTGTATTTTTTTCTTTTTTCTCCCTATAAACATCAAGAAAATGTTACATACTGTCCTCCCAAGCATCCAATATTCCTCCCAAGATGATGTCATGTACACATATATTCATTATGACTTTATACACATTATTAATGAAAATACTGAATCAAAGGAATGAGAAACTATTCTATTTCTTTGATTACCAGCAACATATTTTTCACCATCGCGTTCACTAGGCACAAAGAACATGGATTAGGGTCTCACTGTGAGACAAACAGGCAGCCCCTGGAATAAAGCATTTAGTATTGGTACACACAGAGACAACAAATGGATACAGACCAACAGCCAAAAAAAAAAAAAAAATCTTTACAAGTGTATTTTAAATATTTTTTATCTCAGCACATCACTGGTCTGAGATAACAATTCACATGTACAGAACAGAAACCCAAGAGAAGCTATTGTGTGAACTTGCAGCGTCTCTGTTACCACACAGCACTAGCCTACATACACTCGCTTCTTCGTGAAAAACTTCTAAGGAAATCTGCCTCATATTTGTAAACGGAGAATTCAGGTGAGAGACTGAGACCAGGCAGTTATGTAACGGATAGATAGCACGCACTAAAATAAAAACATATTCTGTGCGGTGGAGGGCCCAACTCTGCTAACACAGATACACCCGGGTTTGTGAGGCACAAACATCACACTGATGGACGGAGCTCGCATAATGTGCTATCCCACAAGCGGGTACGTACCCTTTTGCCTCCGGTCAATTCAGACTTGCCATACTAAAGTTGTTGTTTACGATACCAGAAATGTCTGAGAAAAGTCTGCACGCATGATGATGATAATGTTTATACATACACCCAAGTAATACTTCAGTTTCCAGCACAGAAGCTGCTAGTGTATGGAGGACTAGCATAAATCAACCTCAGAACAGTGAGAGATGATTCACAGTACCCAAGTTATTTCAGCTATGTACAAGCTTGGGACAAAACAGCAGGTTTAACAGATTCAAAAGATAGGATCTAACTCATTACCTCTTAGGCATATAGTATATGGCACAAAGAAAGTTTTTTTCCTTTTATAACAAAAATTGTATAACAAAAAATACCACAAGTTCATTGATACTCGACAATAACAGCCTATGATCACAATACTTAGCATTACGCATCGGGGTTTTGTTTTTTGGGTTTTTCCTTTGGGTTTTGTTGTTGTTTTTTGTTGCGTTGTTCAGGGTTTTTTTAAGTATTCTCAGTGCTGGATCAATGTGACAAATGGTAACACCCAGAACCACAGCATGGTTGAGGTTGGAAGTCACCTCTGGAGATCATCTAAATTCAACCCCCCTGCTCAAGCAGGGTGTCCAGGATCATGGCCAGGTGATTTTTAGTATCTCTAAGGAGACTCCACAACCTCTGTGGGCAAAGTGTTGGAGAATAAATCACCTCACAGAAGTTTTTTCTCATGCAAAAAGAGAAATTTTAGCATTTCAAATCTGTGCTCATTTCCTCTTGTCCTTTCACCAGGCATGACCTACAAGAGTCTGATTCAGCTTCTTTGTTCCCTCCTATCAAATATTTATACATACTGGTGAGATCCCCCTGTTAAGAAAGGGGACAATTTTGTGAGCGCAGGAGTGAAGTGCAAAAAGAACACAGTGCAGCAGGCTAAAAAAAAAAAAAAAACAAACCCAAACAGTTGCCCTAATACTGATTTTGTATTCTCAAGTCCCATGGTTTCCGTATTATAAAATTAATTGCAATAAACAAAAAGTTTATTACTTGACATTGCATTCAGTGTTTATGAAACCAAATTCTTCTTGCAAGAGTCTTTCTGTATAAAAAGGTACATTATGTTCGGGGCGGGGGGGAGGTGGAGGGGATGGTTGTTGGTTATTTTTTTTTTTATATGGCTCATTTGATCTTTATATGATAGACACATTGGAGGAGGATAAAAAAAAAAAATCGTATGTTTTTTCCCCATACCACCAAGTACACCCACATGAAGCAATTTAAACCCATTTTTCTAAGCAGGTCCATGCGGCTAGAGGACCTCTATCATCCGAAACAAAAGAAATGTTCGGCAACCGCGTTGCTTTCAGCTGCGCGGCACTCATCCTTCCTCACCCAGCGATGAGCAACGTGTCCGAGACTGGCCTCTTGCGAAGGTTCCCAATACACTGGGCAGGCCCGTGGCAATTACAGCCTGCAAAATTAGCCTTTTTAGATAGTAAAATACAGAAAGGAGATCCCGTTCCTTCCTTCAGCACCTCTGATGGGCTCTGGTGCTCCCAGAGATGATCCCACCGTGACACCTAGTGGCAACAGCATATTTAACCCCGGCAGCTCTTACTGTTTCCATGAGATTCATACCAATTTTTAAGTTTGTTCTAGCTTACCTGCAACATCTGGGATGCCCTGAAGTACTAAAAGCCTGAGCGTTCTCAAAATCAGGGAACTGTTTTATTTTCTCCACTTCTAGCCAGAATTAACCAGGACATATCAGGAGCCCTTCTAAAATACTAGTATCTGGCAACAATCCAGTCAGTATTTATTTCTGCGTAACTTTTTTTATTCTGTTTCTGATCGCAGGAACAGGAATTGCTCAACTAAATTATCTTAATGAGGCTGTAATACTCTCTTCATGTTGAGGTTTAACAGTATGTACAAACTTTCTAAATGCTGCTTTGCTTCCATAACTTGAAATGAGATCTAAGAAAATATTTAGGCAACTAATTCCCACTGTCTCATTAAGTCAGGAGATCCTGACACGCAGTCTGAAATATAGCACACTAATATATGTATGTAAACTGTAATTTATATAGACGGGAGGTTTGGTGTTACCTCTAGCATAACAGGTGTTGGATTACTGATGATGTCCAGTTTATACACAGTCCAGACTGTAACCTTTTAAACAACACTAATAATATTGCCTTTATTGTCCCAATATCGGTTTTGTTTCCCAACTGGCATTTTGATATACATTTTTAATCCTCTCATAGAGAAATAATTGATAGAATTAATATGGTGGTGTTCATCTCTAAGATTAGTATAAACTCAGAATCATAGAATGGCTTGGGCTGGAAGGGACCACCAAAGGCCATCTAGTCCAACCCCCCTGCGGTGAGCAGGGACACCTTCAACTCGATCAGGTTGCTCAGAGCCCCGTCCAGCCTGGCCTCAAATGTTTCCAGGGACGGGGCTTCTACCACCTCTCTGGGCAACCTATTCCAGTGTTTCACTGCCCTCATTGTAAAAATTTTTTTCCTTATATCTAATCTAAATCTGCCCTCTTTTCATTTAATGCCATTACCCCTAGTCCTGTCGCCACAGGCCTTACTAAAAAGGGACGAAAAACTGAGTATGAGCCAGCAATGTGCGTATCCTGGGCTGCATCAAGAGAGGTGTGACCAGCAGGTCGAGGGAGGTGATTCTCCCCCTCTACTCCACTCTCGTGAGACCCCCACCTGCAGTACTGCGTTCAGCTCATGTAACATATTTGTCAGTGATTCAGGAGAAAGTATGAAATGGAAATAAATACTAATTAAGCTTGCATAAGTCACAAGGAGACAGGACAATTCATTCATCCTCTTATCCAAGTCATTTGGCGAACTGGGAACAAAAAACTATATATAAATAAATGTGCATTCAGAGAGTCTGAAGGAGTAGGCAGACCACTTGTTGCATGGGATGTACACTCTTGGGAAGCAAGAAACCTAAAAAGGTCTTCAGAAACATGGAAGAAACAATGCACATAAACTGTCCATGCAAAGCAAGAGCTAAAGTGGGTGCATGAGCCAAGGACAACCTGGTACAAGCAGCTGAGACATACCACTGCAGCAGCAAGGACATACTGGTACCCTGGAACATCCATGAAGAACAAGGCCAAAACACAGATGTAAGGGGTAAAATAGGAGGAAGAGAAATAGCAACAGAACTTTCAGAAAAAACAGTCAGTACAAAACATGAAGATAGGGAGAAAAGCACAGTAAGACCAGATAAGGAAAAGGAATCAAGGAAGGATTTAAAGATATATAGAAAGCATTTACTAGAAAGTGACATAGGAGGCCCACTAAGAAGCTGCAAGGAAGTTATTGGGACACAAAAGAAGATGGAGCACAGATCTGACAAGACACACACACACAAAAAAAAAAAAAAAAAATCTGTGACAGCACTGTCAGTGACTAAGGAGAATGAAAAACAGTTGCAGGACAGAGTTAAGAGACAAGTTGTATTAGATGGTACCAATGCTGTGTGATGGGGTGAGAGGATATACAGTCAGACTCTCATATGGCCTCTGCCATGTACCATGCAAGAGCTTCCTAGGAGCTATTCTCCTGCTGAACGGCAGAATGCAATAGAGAAAACTGTGGCGCAGCAACAGAGACTCAGGGAAGACATGTCCACAGGAGTGTTGTCCACATAGGCTCAGCATTCAAACAAGGAGCCACTGAGGATGTATGGCTGAGCAGGAGAAAGAAGTGAGAGACAGAAGGCACGGTCCCTTCTTAAGCATGCTGCTCAAGGCCTAGCTATGTCAGCACAACCAAGTAGCTGCTGCCAATTTTGCTGGAGAATCTCCATCCACTCTATTCACACCTGGAAAGCTGGGAAAATTTGGCAATAACCTGCAGGTGCTTGAAGGAACTAGACTGAAAGTTTGTAAATAACAAGTGACCTGAAGCACTTATAGAGAAAATAAACAAGTACTTCATAATATAACCATAACTGTAAGATTATTACCCACCTTAACTTGTAATACTTCTATTGAGGGATTAAATGTCTTCCGTAAAGACAATGTATAATATTAATGTGTGAGGATCTCCAAAAGCCAAGTTCTCAGGTCAAGTCAGGTTCCTCCCACCCAGCCATCACATACAACTCCATTCCTGAAGCCAGAAAAGTTCTCCCCAAGCAAACTGAAACCACTTCCCACCACTTCCTTTTCCTACTTTTATTCCAACAGGAGCATGAGTAGGTGGCAGGTGGGCAAAAGAGGTTAAGTTGTCCTGGATAAAGAAAGCTCTCCATTATTTAGAGCTCTTTTCCCCAACAATTTTTGTATACCCTGCAGCTGGCTGTTTTTCATTTCCTAATCTGCATTTCATCTCAAAACAACCCTCAAGCCCACCTCCAGAACTCTGGTCATTCACCAGAGCTCCCTACCCCTTCCTCTATCATTTATTCTTTTCCTCGTTTTCGTACCATTTTCAAGGCACTGCTTCCTAGCCTACCACTGCTCCTCTGCCTTTTGACTCTTCTTTAAGCCGAGTGCTTCAACATGCACTCAGATGTCTTTACTACATTGATGCAAAGAAGTATTTAGCTCTTGGCTATGGCAGGAAGCAGGGGTGCACAGGAACGACATTCTGCGCAGCAGAAACAGAGCACAGGAGAGTCCAAATATTGACGTGTGGAATAGGTCTCCACAGAGAGTTCAAGGGGAGAAAGCAGAGGAAAGAAGAGACAAGAAGAGTCTATGTGATAGTGCAATCTAAACAGCAAGTAAGCTGTCAGAGTAGCATTAAGTACAGATAGATCCTTGCTAAAATACTTGAGAATTTCCCACTCTTTTCATCTGAATTGTCCAATAGATTTCAGAGGGTTTCATTTTAATTTTCTGTTTTAAGTCATGTTTTTGTTTGGTACTCGCTAGGTTTGTTTTTCAAATTAAAAGGGAAAGGACTCTGCTACGCACAACACTCACCACACAGCAACATAACTCTCCCATTAAGCTTTACGCTCAATTCTGTAAATCCAGAATGGGAACTCTCCCATCCTGTAACACCCAGACCTACTGGATGGTATAATCCGAGGTATCTGTGCTCTGCTTCTCTCCAAGGCACCCTCATCCTTGCATGAAACTCAAAGAAAACCCTAAACTCACCACCTGCTTCCAGGGACCGCACCTACCCACACCGTGCGGAACACCCACTACGTGACATACTAAGAAAAACGTAATTGGGCTTGTGAAGTTTTACTTCCTTTTGGTGAAAACTGATTTCAAAAAAAAGCCTTCCTATCTTCACTCTTCTTCCCATCCAAAGTACACTCTATAAATAGAAAGAAAGTATTTTCATATTCAATTTTAAATCAGTACAAAAAACTTGTATAGGTATGGGAAGCCTTATAGTTCAGATGGCTAATACATGAAAGAAACAACAAAGTCAAGGATGGGGAAGGGAGTTTCAGCTAAACTATTTAACCCCTATTACTTTTTTGCCTTTAAAGTTGCTTAAAAACAATTGACATCTGGAATAAAAGAAGACTTTATCATTTACTTTATCATTTTAACAAAGACTGTGGAAAAATTCACATTTCTGACACCATGAGATCTCAGACCAAAGCTCCACTTAGCCAACAGTTAGTACCAGATGCTCAAAGAAAGACTAAGAAATAAAATTAAAAAAAGAAAATCTTGTCTTTTTTTTTTTTTTGGTTACAACTGTATCAGGTATTCTAATAAACATACTCCTGTACATTAAAACTTTTTTTACGATATGGGTAGACCATCATAGCCACAACACTATTGTTGCAAAAAACAAGACATACATATTCCCCTTGTATGACCTTCCTGTTTCTAACAGCCATGGTCTACTAACATCCTTAGCCTGGACTACCACGTTTAATAGCCAGAAATGGACTTGATAATACCTGTATTTGAACCTATCTATACTGTAGACAGCTGAAAAATCTTGTATTAATAAATGCTACAATCTAATTTGGCGTGAGCTCAAAAAAAAAACAACAAACCAACCAAAACCCAACCTTTATGTTTCTTTAAGCCTGTTGCCTGATAATTTCATCACATGTCCATATGTTCTATTAATAGTAACTTGCCTTTCCTCCATGACGACTGATGATCTCTAGCACAGTTGTCTTTGCCTATCATTCTTCTAAAGAATTCCCACATACCTCCTCTGATGGAAATCTCTCCACCTCTCACTATCCGTATCACTTTTTCTAGATTTCTTCTTGGTCTACTAGTCACTGCATCTTAAGGGATATAGAACTGCATTCACTCTTCAGGACGCAACTGAACCACGGATTTATACAATATTATAAAAGTAACTTCAGTTTTGTTAATTCTTTTCCCGTAATATCTAACATCGAATTTTCCATTTGAATCGCTACTGCTAAGCTCATGTTTGCAGAGAACTATCCATAAAGATGCTAAGATTTCTTTCCTGAGCCAAAAGAGATAATTTTGACAAAAATGTGGCTACATTGCTAGGCTTATTTTCTCTACACACTTTACATATGAATTCATCAACCTTAAATTTATTCTGCCATATTATCATCCAGTTTTGAAACACTCTTCCCCAATCTTAAGAGACAGGTTTAGGTTCTACTGCACTGAATAATGTCACATTATCAGCTAATTTTGTTGCTTCATGATTTACCTCTTTAGAAATCATTCATCATACACTGAACACCAATGGGGAACCAAAAAGGCACTCCTTCCATTACAGAAACTGAACATTTATTCGTCCTTCTGCAGCCACCACCTCCAGCAGCTCCAGGGGCCAAGGGATTCCACTAGTTCAGGTTAGTCTTCTCCAAAGCTATGCCTGTAGTTTCTTAATGGCTTGTCAATTAGTGAAGGTGTATTTTTGGTCTTTGTCTCCATTATCCCTTGACTAGCAGGTTTGTGTCTCTTTGTGTTTTTCTTTCTTTAGCTCTTCCACTACTTACTTATTATCCCCTTTGCACTGAAAACGTCCTCAACTGCATAAACTTAATGAAGAAGAGGTATACTCTCACCTTCCACATATCCTTACATTTCCTCATGAAGTTCAACAAAGGGAAGTGCAAAGTCCTGCACCTGGAGAGGAACAACCTCAGGCACCAATATATGCTGGGGGCCACCCAGCTGGAAAGCAGCCTGTCAGAAAAGGACGTGAGGGTCCTGGTAGATGCCAAGTTGAACACAAGCCAGCAGTGTGCCCTTGCTACAAAGACGACGCATGGTATCCTGGGCTGCAGGAGGCAAAGTATTGCCAGTACATCAGGGGAGGTGATCCTTCCCCTGTACTCACCACTGGTGAGGCCACAGCTGGCGTACTGTGTCCAGTGCTGCGCTTGTCCAGTACAAGAGAGACACAGACATATAGGAGAGTCCAATGAAGGGCCACGAAGATGACGAAGGGACTGGAACATCTCTCCTATGAGGAAAGGCCAAGAGCGCTGGGACTGTTTAGCCTGGAGAAGGCTCGGAGGGGATCTTATTAATATATATAAACACCTGAAGGGAGAGTGCAAAGAGGATGGAGCCAGGCTCTTTTCAGTGGTGCCCAGTGACAGGACCAGAGGCAATGGGCACAAACTGAAACACAGGAGGTTCCCTTGGCACATCAGCAAACACTATTTTACAGTGAGGGTGACCGAGCATTAGAATAGCTTGCCCAGACAGGTTGTAGAGTCTCCCACCTTGAAGATACTCAGAGGCTGTCTGGACAAGGTCCTGGGCAACCAGCTCTGCTTGAGCAGGGGAGTTGGACAAGATGACCTCCAGAGGTCCCTTCCAACCTCAACCATTCTACGATTCTGTGATTTCCTACTTTTCTTTACTGTTTATGAGGAATTTTCCTTATTTCTATATACTTCCCTTACTAGCTTTTATATTCTTCAGAAATCTTGCTGAGAGCATTTTCAAAACACTTAAGTACAATACGCAGACAGGCCCACTCTTATTCACACGACCCGTCAAAGAATTCTAATCCTAATTAGAGGGACGGACTGTTCAATGGCTGAGGAACTGGCTGGATGGTCACATGCAGAGGGTAGTGGTCAACGGCTCAATGTCCAGATGGAGACCAGTGACAAGCGGTGTCCCTCAGGGGTCTGTAGTGGGACCAGTACTGTTTAATATCTTCATCAATGACATAGATGGTGGAATTGAGTGCACCCTCAGCAAGTGCACTGATGACACCAAGCTGAGTGGTGTGGTTGACACACCTGAGGGACGGGATGCCGTCCCAAGGGAACTAGACGAGCTCGAGAAGTGGGCCCGTACGAACCTCATGAGGTTCAGCAAGGCCAAGTGCAAGGTCCTGCACCTGGGCCGGGGC
>JAVKLA010000031.1:24115560-24134596 GCA_034782735.1 Sagittarius serpentarius | reverse complement strand
CTGAGGAGGAAGGAGCGGCAGAGACAACGTGTGATGAACTGACCGTAATCCCCATTCCCTGTCCCCCTGTGCCACTCAGGGGGAGTTGGTACTGTGCCCGGGAAAAAGAAGGGTGGGGGAAGGTGTTTTTAAGATTTAGTTTTTATTTCTCATTACTTATTCTGGCTTGATTGATAATAAATTAAGTTCATTTTTCCCCAAATCGAGTCTGTTTTGCCCATGACAGTAACTGGTTAAGTGATCTCTTCCTGTCCTTATCTTGACCCACAAGTCTTTCCTTATATTCTCCCTCTCCTGTTCAATCAATGAGGGGGAGTGAGAGAGAGGCTTTGGTGGGTACCTGGCATCCAGCCAGGGTTAACCCGCCACACGGGAAGATAATGTGGAAGCCCATAGTGAACTGTATTTCTGTAGAACAGAAATAGTAGTTATTCATTTATAAAGGTAGTTATTCATTTCAACATGGAGTTCTATAAAATAAGCACAGTAGTAAGAGAAATGTAAAGTTGTTCAAGGTAGCTCATGACAATTTTAACACTTGCCACGTTTCCCTGCAAAGGTGTTACTCTAGATACTCATCACTCAGACCCACACACACTGCAAAGAAATTTCGGACATTTGCACAGGAAAGGCACATTGCAGTTCTGAAGAACTTCCAACATTCCCTCTGGGATGTGCCCACTGTGTGTACTCCATCAGAGCTTCCTGCTTTGCCTGCTTTTAATCCCACTATCTTAATATACAGTACTCTTTAGGGGCCCTTTTTAAACTGTTTGCTAATGATACGTACTGGCTTCCCATAGCATAGTAAGCAGGAGACGCCGAAGTCAGCCAGTTCTTGTTCTGCCACTACCTAATGCGTACTAAACGGCTGGAACAGAAAGTTCCTCATCACTCCTATCTAGTTTGTAAACATATGCGTTAGAGACAAAATCTAAGCTCTTGTGGGCTCATTTGCTGTGTATTCTCCGCTCCTCCTGACACACTGCTTCTTTCCTTCAACGGCATCTTTCATAAACAAAGTGTTATATTCATGTATGTGCCATAGAGCTAGAGGTCAACTGAAACATAGTTCCACCATCAGTATCTGAAGCATAGGCTAGAGAATTTTATGTGGCAATGTTTCACTGCATTATCTCACAGCAAACATAAAAGGAACAGCAGAGACATTTCTCAAAGAAGATTTTTTTCTCCCAAGAAAGCTCATGCCCAACCAGTGAAAAGGGAGTGTTGGAAGAAAGTGATCTGACAGCCACTGACTCTGCGTAACAAATATGCCAGTGCACTTGAGACACTACTGTGAAAATCTTTATGACATTTATAAGGAAGGTTTTTAAATACACACCAAAAAAACATCTAGCTGCTGTTTATCTGCAAATTTATTAGACGTGCTCATTGGTAGCAAGCTATGATAATTTAAAACATCCAAATAGCTCACTTAAAAATAACTCCCACAACCCACTAAATATTCTGCATTAGTATCTACCCAGGAAGGTAACATTACAGACAAAATACCTATTCTGTCAAAAGGATGGTTTACAGTTGATAAAGACTATCATAACAGTTATCTGCCCTAAAGATTACAACCAATTTTCAAAGACATGCCAGACAGCACGATGTCCCTACAGCATCATGGTTCAGATGTGTCTGTGAAAAGGTTGATAAATGAGGGAGGAAGGAACTTAGGAGTCTGTAAAAACACAAAAACAAAAACAAAGCATAGGAGAAGAACAAGAATATTCATTTGCAGGAGACATAAGCATCTTGGCAGTAGGCCGGCTAAAATAGTTAAAATGCCTCGGCCATAAACCTGAGCTGAACTTGTTTAGCCAGGCTAAAGGGAAGCCGAGAGGAAATTTAATACCAGCCTACAACTATTTGAATAGGAGTTAGAACTGACGTCAGAGATGCTGCCCTCCAAACTGCATGATGCTACAACAATAACCTGTTGTCACCGCTCACAGCTTGGAAGGTTCGGGTCAGACATTAGGGAAAAGCTAATCAGCAGGGTGGGGCAGCCAGGGGACAGCTGCCGAAACCTCCGTCCTCGGAAATTTTCAGGATTCAGCATGGCAAGAGGACTGGCTTAGACTAGATTGTGAGAGATCCCTTTTAATCAAAATTTCTAAGATTCTACAAAAAGCAGGAAGAATTGCAATGGCAGAAAGCAAATAATATAGCTTACATATATGTGCAATGGTATTAAGATATAAATATAAAATTATAAAGACATTATTTCCAGATGTAGGTACGGTATACCCGTGACTTGATATGACAAACTGTAGAAAGGCTTAGGGTAAGTCTGTTTAATATATACTTGCTGTGTTCAGCAAAATTCAGTCAGAAGTTCTTAAAATTAATAAATTGAGAGTTCTTGAACTACTCTCCAGTTTTAGTACTTGATTTACTGATACAGGAAAGAAAAATTAGTTTAAAAAACAAAAAACCTTCTTTGATTTTCTGCTTCACCTTATATATGAAACTAAATAATAACTCTCCCATCCCATTTTCATAAATATCATTTTTATTCCCTGACACTAAGATGTCAGTCTAAAGCAGAACTTCCAAAGAAAATCTAAAGCATGAACTGAAAGCAAGCTATGGAATATTACTATGACAAACATGCTCCTGCTCATCAATAAAGAAATGAAGGGGAAAAAATTACCGTGAAAGTGTTCCAATTTTAAAGGACACCACAAAATATTTGTTGTGATAATAATAATGACCTAACATCAATATTGACCTAAGACAGTGGATTTCATTGGGTTTAATGACCCATTACGCATATTTAATAGCCCAGGGCTTTGCTCTAAGCCATCAGATCTAATAGACAGAAGCATTCTACCTGTCATTTGGTGTTCAGAACTTACTTGCTGCTGACTTTCTGAAGTTTATTCTTATAATTCAGCTTTACTTGCTAAGTATCCTCCATGAGACACCCCAATCCCAAAATACATGCCAATTGAACAGGACTCTGGAAGACCACTAAGCCTAAATAACTTATTTTGCAGAAACACTTCAAAACTATTCAAAGAGACTAGCTTTATCTCAGCAACCATTATGAGGTATATGAAAAATAATTGAAAATTGTCTTTTGCTATCAGTGACTAGCTTAAGTCAAATGTTAATTCCTAGATGCAGAGTTTTCAGAAGACATAAAAACAGCCTTAAAGACTGTAAACTTAAAATACTCAAATTACATTGACAACACACTCATTTTGGTACTTTGCAATTTGCAAATGATATTTTTAGAAACGCATCTGATTTTTATGGAATATCATTTAAATTCCTTTATTTTACTCAAACTGTTTATCCCTTGTGAAGGTATTCAGTTTTTAAACTGGTTCTTTCAGAATGATATTCACATTTAAATTATGGCTTCTAACGTACAAAGTATGCATTTGTAGCCCACGTAGAAATACCAAAGCTAGTTTAGTGTACGTAGTTTTGGTACCAGTGACAAAACAGCCACAGAGCAGTTGGTCCAGCCCACGCTGCCGTCTCACTAGCACCCCAGTCACACAGCTGGAGCTCCGTTCTGTGCCTGACTGTAACCCTCAGCCCTGGCCCAACTACGCGATGCAAAGCCTATTTAGTGCATTACAAATGGGTGACCTTGGCTCAGTTTTGCTGAAAAAAGTTACGTCAAGATGTCAGGAAGTGCATGAGCTAAGACCATGGAAGACTGAAAAAGTCAAAGTGAAGAAGTGTAATTTTTGATACAGGCATCCTTATCAGCTTGAAGATTTGATAGTAAAAATATTGACATAAAAAGCTAAGAATTTAAAAAAAAAAAAAAAAGATAATTGAAAGATGACAGAAGATTGGCCTGTTTCAAGGAAAAATAAAGGCCCATTTCCTCACATCACTGAGGACTGCTGGCCAGCAGAGACTTATCAGCTGTCCCATCAAGGTCAGTAAAACTAATAATGGTACCTACTTATTGTTCATATTGGCCAATACATATTTGAGGACATATCCTGCCCCTTTCCCAGTGGTAAAAATTTTCTGAACAAGACTGATACGAACAGGGAGGAGGTTACACCAGAATACACAGACATTTTAAAGGCCACATGGATGCGCCCCCATGAGCTACAATCCCTGGTTGCCCTCCACAGGATGTACGTGAATACCATCCTCAGTACAAAATAGCTTTATGGAACTATTCTATTAGGCAACCAAACAACAGATTGTAGTGAGAAAATACGAAAAACAAATATTGTAGTAGGAAAATTATTTAAACTCTTCAACAGCTAAATGCTGAAGTCCTTGAGTTTAAAGCATGACATTCCTCATTGTGCATTTTCTCATTTAAAGTCCGATTAACAAGATTTGAGCATTTGACCTCTGGAAGACAGTTGACATTTCCTCACTCTCAGTATTCATGCAATGAATAAAGGCTATGATACCTGGTGCACATACACAAAATCCAATAAGCTATCATGTGTAGAGTGAAACTCAAATACAATTCAGGCATAAAAGCAAGTAAGGTCTTAGTATGAGTAGCTTCATACTTGGAATCATTAATATCTAATTCCAGATATATCTATTAATCCACATTTCATGCAGCAGTATTTGGAAGGATTTGGTTCAAAGAGGCCATGGGTAAGGAGACTGGAGCTCTGCTCGAGTGCTCCAGGTCTCTGCACATTTGCAGGCAACAGCCAAGAACAACTTTTTCAGAAGGGTTCCAGAAGCTCCAGGAGCTTAAACCTTAGCACAAGCAAACTGCCTCACAGGTCACATCTTCCCACCACCTTGAAACTAGGCCACTCAGGAAAAGTCGAGACCCAACAGGTCAGAGACAATTATTTTTTAATTATTTGTCCCAAGAAATGGTAAAGTTCTCCTTTTTGTACTCTTTTCACCTAATCCTAGATGCTCATTCACAGGTATCCCATACCAGTCCCTAATTCTGATTGTTAGTAACTATCATTACATTATCAAGACTGCATATACAATAATATTCGTTTAATGTTCTTGAAAAGTCCTGAACAGGCAGAGTTCAGGCTTACTCTTCATGGAGTTGAGCTAAGTTACAGAAAGAAAAGAACTGTAATCACAACCTGTTCATACAATGACATCCAGCCATTTCATTGGTACTTCCAATACTTCTTTCATATAATAAAAATTCATTACTATAGACTCTCTAATTCTCAAATCTAAGAATAATTTAGGAATATCGATTAGACCTTAAAAGATGACTAAAGTACAATTGCTCGAAGTCATTACTCTATTCCACAGGTCCACTCGTGACGTAACAAATATGGATCTATCAGAAGTAACTAAGCACTTTATAAGCATATGACAAAGTCAACACTCACTGAGTGCTTATGGTGTTTTGAGAACATGCTGAGAGCAGTTAAGTATAGTTCTTTAAATTCATACAGTAAGTCAGTACAGCTGCTGCTTCTCAGCTGCGGTAATCATAGGCAACTGCTTTTTGTAAGTTTTTCAAAACCAAAAACTTTCTTTGTATTCTGCTTGTTTAATTTAATGCCAGCGTTCTCAATTTACAGATGCTAATTTTGTCTTTGACTTCTCTCAGCAAAAGTATGCCTTAGACAGGAGGGAGAAAAATAAAAAGTGCCTGGCTGCTGGGAATGGAATAATTTTGCATGTAAGCTGACTTGCACTTTAGATAGCCTTGGACCAATTAACCAATTGCTAAGCAGGAGTCCAGGTATTGTGTCCTTGAAATTATATGTGGCAAACCATTCATCTGTGGAAATTAAAGGCTAGGGATAATGGTTATATCTAGGGGTAATGGTTATATCTAGAAAATGGGAGAAGCTGAATTCCCAAAAAGTACTTCTTAATATACTAGAATTATATTTGCAGAATATAGGCTAGGGACAGAAGAAAGAAAAACCTTCCCTATTCTTCTGATAGAAATAGGCACATTCCGCCTACCAAATATGAAACCCACTGTCCCCTGAGCTCAAAATGAACATTTTATAAAGTATCATCTACTGGATTAATCAATCATCTATAAACCTAAGCATGTATTTATCCCAGAATATTAAACCTGTAAAAACAACCACAGGGGATGAAAAGATAAAATGCTGGAAGAGAGGAATGGACATTCTGAAAGGCATTCTGAAAAGGCAGGACAGCCTGTCATTCCAGTCTTGCAGTGCTGCTGCCTGGGCTCTCAACTTCAGACTTCTTTAATTTTCATTCTTATTCTTCTTTTACAGAGACTCTTCCCTTATTTTGCAGATTTATAGGTTCAGCCCATACAATTCTTCCATGTAAAATTATCTATATATTATAAAAAGCTATGTTAACAGAAAAGTTGTTTGCTTTTATATCCAATTCCCAATATTAATCCCTGAAATTAGAGCCCATCTTTAAAATTAAACAATAACATTGAGAACACATTTAATAGCTAAATTTAGAAACATACACTTGAAGCACAAAAAAGCTGATACCTGGCACAGCAGGAGTACACCAACAGTCTTTATCAATTTACAAAAAGTTCTGCTTATTTGTGAAAACAGGGATATTTTCCTTTCTCACTGAAATTGAGAATTTAACACATGGTTGACATCAGGGAGCCTTTTTTTCCTTGAGACATAAGCAGTACATTAACTGAGAACAAATCTCATAGTTCGCTCAAACCAATCACTTCTGTCAGTAACAGTAACTATGTATACTCAATTACCTGGCAGATAGAGCAAAGAATCAGCGCTGAACATTAAATTGCAAAGACCACTGACAATGGGAATTTGAAAGGATAAAATGAGCATTTATTTCTGTGAAATGGAAGAGACAGAAAACAGCCATTTCTGTCTGATGCAGGACCAGGGTGGGAGACGACACCAATTGTTGTGTTCAAGCTCCAGGAAGAAAAACAGCAAGAGAGGGCTGATGTCTGTGTCCCCCCCCCATACCCACAGCCCTGCCCGATCATCCCATGGCTGTATCTGACTCCAGTTCCCTCACCAAGTCTAACCCTGATGCCCAACTATGGGCAAACATCCCAGCCTGACCTTGGCCTGTCCCATGGAGGTGCCCGATGCCCCAGGGCTGGGCTGCCCCCAGCCAGCCCCCCAACCTCCTCCCTGGCAGGGGACCTTGCTCGCGAGACCCTGCAGACCACCAGGGAGCCCCCAGCCTCGCTGCGCCCTGGCAATAAGTTTCAAAGGGGGGGGGGGGGGCAATATCTGATAAAACATTTTCCAGTAAGCAATTTCCCCATAGGATCAACTCTGATGATCTGACTGATATTCAGATACGCTCAAAGCACTAGAAATCTCACAGCTAATTCTTGCATTAAGGATATTAAAAAAGTTCCTCCAACCTTCAGCTCAAAAATAGGCTTTCTTGGAGAAGGTTTCCTCAAGTGAAGGAGGGTCTTTGAACAAGATTTTTCTCAGCTTACTCTAACCAAGCACCCTCAAAACACTGGATGCATTCATCACCTATCACTCTGCTGAAAACAAAATAAATAAAAAAAAAAATAGCAGTCCATTAGCCTTAAGTAGCTTGTGTGGATGTTTGTGTTTCACATGGATAAATTTAATTAGTGCTGTGGGTGGCAGAGCTCCATTACTCTCCGCCTTTGTCCTTTGTAAAAATTACCCAACTGCAATATGAACCGTATCCTTTAAACAGTGCTCTACATTTCTATTCAGAACACACAGACATACAGTCTGAGGCGTTCATTCTAAAAAAAATGGGTAAAACCATAAAGAGTATAAGTAAAGTCAACCTATGTAATTGTAACCTACACAAAGTCTGGAGCCAGCTGTAGTGCCCATCAGTTACCTTGGGAATACTATGCTGCTTGTTACCTCTTTAAATTTAAAAGAGTTACTGAAAGTTGAGAGCATTTGTAGAGAAATAAAAATGGCCTTTTTTGGCACAATGCTCTGCATTTTATATCAGCATGAAAAGTCATTGTCGTCTTTATTTTCTTTTCTCGAAGCAGCTGTGTTCACTGCAGAAGCATTAACCAAGCATACTCTAACCACAAAGGCAAAAAAATCCGACTACAGTAGGTACTGCTTACACTTGTATCAGCACTCTGTGTGGCACCTTTTATTCCTCCCATGAAAGGATTTCATACAGAACCTCCCTATCTGCTTTATATTGTTAGCGATTCTAATTATAGATACAAAACTTAGTTCTCTATCATAGGCCACAAAAGAAGAGAGCTCCGTTTCTCTGAAATTTCAGCCAGAACAAGTCTGGAGTTTTTTAACCAGATGTAATGTGGGCCTAAACTTGCTCTCAAAAGCCACTGCATGTGCCTTACACTGGTTTGTACATAAAAGCCAACCTAGAGGTACATTCACCCTCCTCTCAGATTGTGCCATAGGAATGTGCAATTCAAATGTGGTCAGAAAAGCTGCAGTATTTTTTAAGGGAAAAGACAATTCTATAAAGCTTGAGCAATAGCTGCATTCATGTGCATCTTTTACATTATATAAAAAAAATAAACTAAGTAGAAAGTGGGCCTACTGCCCCCAGTCCTCCTGATAAATCCTTGGCCAGTGAAAGAATAGAAACTCTTTAAGGGAGGGGGAAAAGCTCTACAGGATTTTAGCCAGAAAAGGCTTTAACAGGAATGATCAATTGGCTGTTGCAAGGAACACGTAGGAGCACATCATCATAAAGACACCCCTCTAATGAGATATGGATCTCGATTTATATTTTATCATCTGTTGAATAAACAGTGGGGTCATTTGGGGGGTTGGTTGTTTGTTTTACATACATGCATACACCCACGCCTATATACATACAAGTATTTATAAAGTGTAATTGGAGCAAAGACCAAAGCCCGTTGAAGAAACCCCCAAATGCCATAAATTCAGTTCTATTTTCAATCTTAAAGTTTTGTGTGTCTAACACACATTTCTTGACTGTTACATGAAAACCAAGTTTGGTCTTCCTGAATTCACAATGCTAGGATTGCCTACCTTTGTTTGATCAGAATTGAATTTGCCATTAAGCCTCCCTTTCTCCTTTCCCTACTGGCATATACACAAGAACATAAAAATAAATGACAAAAAGTCTTAAGGACAAGACCAAAGGCCCTGCAACATCAGTCATTAGTAAGTTAATTCCTCTAGTTATTTTCAGAATAAATATTTTCTCTAACATTTGATATTGCAGGGATGCCCGATACTGTCCCACTGTCTGAGCAGTTGCTGGAACTAGCTCCACAGAATTTGCCACTCAAATAACTAACAGATTGGTCAGCCTGGGAGTTTAAAATTTCAAAACATCCAAAAATGTCTGCTCTGAATGCTTACTTAGTTTGTAGGAGCTTAGTCATACTTATCTCAAGTGCAACATGGATATTCCAGTTAATGAAATTCAGACAGTGAAAGGTATCAAGACAATAACAAGCGTAAGATCTCATTAAATTTATTCTCTTAGTCTTAACAGTCATAATTAACACCGATCCAAGCTTTCATAGCTTCAGAGATTTTTGTTTCCTTGACTATCTTGAGAAACTACCCTTCCTCATCCTGGAAAACTGACTACAGCGATAGCATACTAAATCAACAGGGCTTTGCTCTACAAAACCCAGCAATCTCCAGCAGTGGCTGCACACTTCCCCAGGGGGAAAAAACAAGTTCAATGAATACATAGATCATATTTCCAGCCAAGACTCTCCCAACTTCCAACTATTTTCACCTGAGACAGTTAAATGAAGGCTACTTAATGTATGGGCATCACATTCATTTCAGGAACTATCTTCCATGAACTCATCCAATCTACTCCTGAATGTTATTATATTATTATAAGCTCATAAACCAGATGAGACTGACTAGAGACAAAGGAGAACAATGAGCTAATCTTACAGCAACCATGCAGAGTGTTTGCCGTGGAACAGAAATGCAGATGTTAGAAACTGATCTAATCCTAGTCATTTTTCAGATTTTTAAAGATGCCTCTTTTCATGAAAGTCAAGGGAGCTTTTTTAAACTGTCCTTGGGCCTCTATCTTCCAGATTGAAAACAGCAACAGTATTGTTTCCCCATTACTGATCATTAGTTATCAGATGTGATAGTAGAAAACACACAAGAAATGTCCTCAGATAAACCAAATCTGACTCAGCTCTCTGTAGATCTGGGTAGTAAGAGTCAGCATAGCTTATTTGCCAGATAAGCTATTAATATTTTGCAGACTTTTTGCCTGCATACTAATAAATGCCCCCTGCTAAATCCACAATATTTGAAAGCTACAAAGGGGGACAATCCATAACAGGGAGAAAAGTTACACCTTTCGATAACATTTGAGCACAGTCCGAGAACATGTTTTGAAACAGATCTTTTTAAATAATTACATCCTTCTCAAAAATAAGGACTCCCCCGGGAGACAGCATGCAAGGCTTACCTTTCACATGAAGTAAAGTACATATTCTGTAGCTGTACACTACACTCCTGCCTTACCTGGACTCTGCAGTCCTTCCCTCTGCCTTCCACTCTCTCTCCATTAAGTAGAAGGGCAAATTCATTACATAGGCTTAAGATCATTTTTTCCAACCTCAAAAGAGAGATCCAGTGTGAAAGGAAGCACTACTGACCAACTGCAGAATCCTCTAGTCTGGTTGGTACTAAGTGGCAATAATGTATATAGGAGTCCCAATCCCTCTCTGCTGAAGACCTGCGCCTTCTCCTCACTGTAATCCAGTTTGTTTGCCTTAAGGAGAAAGCAGAAACAGTACAAGAAATTTGCAAATAGGTTTAAAAAAAAAAATCTGCAACGTAATACAGCGATTTGAAAATATCATAGTTGTTCTTCAGTCTGTGCAAATAACAAAGGCCTACATTAAGACCAAAGACACATAAAAACACTGTTCTTGAATATATTAGCTGGACATAGCATATACTGCTCAGTAAAGTAATATCCAAGGTAAAAGTAATGCTCTAGTTGAGTTAATTGAACAGTTAAAAAAAAAATTCAATCACAGGGATGGAGAGGAAGAAATCTATTCAGTGCCCTTGTTTCCAATCTATTAATTGTTAGGTCAAGGCTGACTTTACTTCTAAGGTTCAGTGTTTTTCATTCATGTGATCAACATAAAAAGACACAGAGCTGACCTAAATCAAGGCTTCCCTCACGCAGTACTTTAGTCGCATATCTTCACATTGCCATTTCACAGCATGTGGAAACGCTGAATGCTGACCCTGTTTGCTTTTTATATGTAACATTATCTTCAAAATGTTTTCTTTATTGTGTTTTAATTTCAGTACCAACATTATCAGAGTAGCTTTCCTACAGCTATGGGATCTCCCTACATTTTTAATATAACCTATTCATCAGCACTTTTATAATTAGGCAAAATGTTCCAAGAAGCTAATAAGAGCAAAGAAGAAACATTATCACGTATCTTGATCTGACATTATGCAACAGAGCATCGTTAAAAGAGAACAAGACAGGAAGAGAAAGGTCAAAGTGACAATAGCAAGATGATTCTCAAAGACAGCAATGCTCATGCAAAAGTGTTCTCAATTGTTAACTTTTTTCTTTAGCTTTCCTTCTATTGACTAACCAGCAGAACCAAGTTTTTAGAAATGCATGATTGTGATAAATCAAGTTGGCATCAAGTTTCAAGCTTCATGGTGCACTAGGCAGGCCACAATGAGTCACTGCAGCAGAGCAAAAGCAGAGAAAAAATTGTGAAATGGAATCACAGCTAGACGAAGACAGGGAAGGGAGAATAAGGATAAGAGTCTGAATTCATTCTGATGATATAATTACTGAGCTAGACACATAACTTGGTCTTTATCGCACTATAGTCTAGAAATTTCTGTACGAAGGTGAACTGTACCAGACATATCTAAAAGAAAAATACAACTTCTGGAAATAGTGCAATTTACCACCAGTGGGGCACTATTGGAACAAAATAAGGATCAGAATTAGAGAGCTGTATTTATAATTTATTCTCATATTAATACACTGGTCTGGGAATAAACCAAAAGGCCCCCACAAAGTGGTAAAACTTAAACCTCCAGTGTTGTAGAGCATTAAAGAACTGACTGAAGTGGATGTGGACTGCCTCCTCCTTTAATTCATCAGGTCTTAAGTAGAAATTGGACAGTAAATTTCTGCTAGCATTACACACACTGTCCTCACTGATTTATCTCGCTGCTCTCTAATTTATAAAGACACAGACAAAGCATAAATATTCACGTCAGATCCAGAAACAGACCATGCAGCTTTCCTTCTTCATTCGGAAAGGATCAAATGTGAAATAGTGCTACAGGCAAGTTTTGAAAATGATACACCTGACATGTCAGTGAAGACTAAAATAAAGAATGGTACATTTAAATCCTGGAAACAAACTGCATGACTTGTACAGAAACAGAAAAGGAGAAAACCACTTCAATATATACCCTTAGAAATCTTACACTTAGTGGTCTCTTCTCCCACAGGAAAGGTAAATACCATTACTAATCTTAACAGCTGCTAAACACTTCACAGGATCAGATCCTAGGAAGTTACAAATTCATATGTGGTAAGACAGTTGGAGATATATTTAGCCTTCTGTAGATTAACAATGAACAATGTCAAGAAGTCTGGTTATGTATTGTAACAGCTACCGTAAAGCTGTGATAAACTGGATAGCTAATATAAATATCTGACTTTAGAAAATGCTGTTAGAAGGTGTCCGATGTTAGAGGGAAAGATGTCATCATAAAAATCTTACAGATACATCCTGAGCTTTTCAGTAGAGGTCCAATTATGCACATACTTGAAACGGAAATATAGGGAAAATGTAGTGAGCAGAATTCAGCATTTTCACGCTAACCTGGATTTGACGGTATTAAAATTTCAAATACAAAGTCTTTCTTCTAACCTGGCCTGAGAACTGGAAAAGAGTCTCATTCAAATCATAACTACAGTCATCGCCCACTCTAAACAAAATCCAACTGAGTTGCCTAAACGTAACTTCTCCTGAAAATTCTCTTTTGTCTGGACTCCAGAACTTCAGATTTTCAAGATCCTCTTTGGTTCTCTATCTCGCACTAATGGCCGCCCTTCACACACAGTACTTAAGTTCACGACTGGTGCAGTTTCACTGACTAATTTTAAAAAATATTTTGTTTGGGGTTTTTTTGGTTGGTTAGCTGTGGGTTTTTTGGGTTTTTTAAGTATAACAAGAAACAATTTTAAAACTTGGCTAAAGAAAGCATTCTAGATATTTTCCATGAAGTTACTGCATAGCTTTGGCAAACTTACCGCCCAGCCTGTTGGAGCAGGAATCAAACCCAAGATTGACTCGAGAACATTGCCTCACCTACACCAAATCAAAGAACCATTTCTGGGTGGGAAGACTTGATTAAATGCGCTCAGACTCAATGTACAATCTTGAGAGTCAGCCACACTAACATCTGGAAACCAAATAATGTGAGAAGCAGCCTTGTGTCTGGCTTATCCAAACATCCTACATCATTCTTGACACCTTATCAAACATAATCACGTTCATTGAGAAACATATATAAAAACTCAAATCTCTCTATAGCAGGGTGAGTGATTTCTTAAAGCCTTATACAGTAAGAAGTATTGTGTCTAATGAGGCATTACACATTAGACTAGCTCCCTGTAAAGAAGTTTGGCAGAAATCAGGATTTTGTAAAAGAAATTTTCTGGCTTCCTTATGCTACCTCCCATCGTTAAGACAGCAGGTAATGGCCACTCAGAAATCTTTCAGAAATAAATTTACACTCAAACATTTATCTTCATTCTGTAGTTTAAGACATCGCTAAAATAACTGCATAAACAAATGGTAAGATTATATTTTTGTTGATGATTTACTTTCATTTCTTCAGTAGATAAGAAAAAAATTCCCCCTTCCCTTTCAGATCTATTGAGATATTTAGCATTCCTCTTTCCCTCCACTCAGTTTCATTGCTCAACAGATTGTTCTTCGTTCCCTGTCTCACTCAATTTACATGATTTTTAGACTGCGATTACCGTTCCAAGCCTTTAGCTGGTGGCTTACGAGATCAACATATCTTGTAATTGAAACAACTCCGTAGCAAGAAAGCTTTTTAGAATTAAAAGCTAAAGTGCAACGCGTTATATATTTATTAAAGGCAGGGTCTCTTATACTAGCATATTTTAGTCTGTATTACAAAAACAAGTTTGAGATCTGTGGGGTTTTTCCATTAGACTTTCCATTAGGCTCGTCAGAGATAAGTGTGCACAAGTGTGTCTCCTTTCACTCAGTGAAAGATACGTGATCAGCATTTGGTATGACAGTCCCCTCTGCAAAAGTGCTTTTCTCATGGTTTATATCAGAATTTCTTGCATTTCTTTCCCTAGTTTAACATAAGAGATAAGCGTGTGTGTGTGTATATATATATATAAAAATATATACAAGCCATGCTTTTTTAGTAACTGAGCAGACTTTGAATCCCTTTGCTCTGTGACAGAGACTCACTGTCTGTTTTTAAGCTATGAGCACGCACTACTGTTAGCAGGGACAAGTAAGTTAATTGGTTACATTTGTACTGGGACTCAAGGGTTTCCAGCACAGTCCACCTGTGTGCTCTGTAACTCCTCAGTTATGTTATTTCCTTTATGCATGAATTATATTTTTTCTGGGTTTTCATCTAGCCTGACAACACTAGGTGTGTACAAGCCTGCTATTTTATTTTCCCCAGATAAATTATATGCAGACCATTTATTGACTGTACAATAGTTATTAAATTACTTTTCCGAGGCCTGCAAAGCAATTTTGCTAAGGACCCCTAGGAAGGAACAACAAACCATCTCTATGCGTCCTGGTGGTGGTATACCATCTTTACAACCAGTAACCTGAGGAATGGAATCTACCTGTAGCCTAAGAAGACACGAAAATAACAACATGGGCTTTCTACACAGGAACAGAACATCTGAGAAATCGGTGAGGCCCTAGCGACAAATTTACTTGGGGTCCAGACTGAAGTCCAACATTTGAATAATCCTGCAATGAGTCCTGGGTGGGTTTGTATTTCTGAAATGTAGTATCATGGCATCCTCTCAGTAAAGCAAAAACAACTGAAAATGTAAAGTGTCTCAGAACTAGGTATTATCAGGACCAAATATACTTTTCAATTAAAAACAACTGATAATAGCCACAGAATGAAAAGCTCTTTAAATCTTTATGAGTTATCCTCCCATTCCTGGGGAGTTTAAAACCTAGTTTAAAATCTTTCAGCTTTATTATTTTATTTAAATTAATATCCAAGTTTGTTTTGTTCTTAGTAGCAGATGTTGTTCCAAGAACAAAACCAAGGACAGTGACACCTACCCCAGGCATTTATCATTTGTGCCAAACAAGGAAAAATCCAGTCTTCCTGCTCAATTTTTGTTGTAACACGTACTCCCCTCTCATAAATGCAGACATACCTATAGCCACATAGTCTTGGATAAACTGGCAGCTGCCCGAATTCAAACCTGCCTTGCCTTAAAGTCAGCAAGGGGGAAGTAGGAAAACAAGAAAGTTCTACTTACCCGGGTGGCAGCCTGCTGCCTATCAAATCACACGAGATGTGCTTTAGGGAAGGTCAGACTGACTTCAGGTCTGCAGATCCATTACATTTCACATCAGCAATAGCTCAGTCACAGGGGTCATCCTTCCCTTCCACTAGAGCAATCTCGGTGGTCTGCGCAGAGAAAGAGATTGAATTCCAACACCAAGTTAAAGTTATAAGCCTAAGAGTCAGTATTTATGGCCCTATCACTGTAGCCTGCTTTCCCACTTTGGGCAAGTCAGCACAAATTTATCTGTTCGGTCAATGCAATATTCGAGGCAGCTATTTCTCCTCCCACACGTGGTAGCATAACTCCTGTTGCAAAAAGCCCCTCTTTTTGTAAATTACTCAACACAGTTTAATAACGCAGATTAGACTAGACAAAAACCCCATTCAACAATCAGATCACCTGTTAATGAAAGTCAGGAGGCCTCCTTTAGTCCAGTGGAAAAGCAGTGAAACTATGTGCATGATTTAAAAAACAAGCAAAAAAAACCCACCAAAAAGACCCCAAACCACCCACAAACAGAAGATATATTCATACTGGAATGATTAAGTTTAGACTCAAACAACAATTAACATATTCTGTCACTTCTGATATCAGTAATTTTTTCTGTTATGTGTAATGTATTTTGTAAAATGCTTCTGCTATTAATCATATGACTGTTATCACCCAATATACCTCTCCTTCACCTTTTTTTAACAGTAGACGCTATACAGTGCTTCATTTTTCATTTGCTGCTGTGTGTCAAGGGCAACCAAATACAACACACAAAAGCACAACATGATCCATGGGTATTTATGGTGGTACATGCTCTGTAATTTATCCTAATAAAATTATTACAGCACAGAATAGAATTAACAAGGTTGAGGGTAATTGAGCTGATATGTCATTGTGCACTAATTTCAAAAGGATTTTTAAAACAGTGAATAGCTTGTTCAAGAGGTTCATATCTGAATCTTCTACAAGACAGACACACATAACTGAACATCTTCAAGGGGTTTGTTTTGAAGTTTTGCACTTGGAAGAGATGGGGAGGGTTTCCCCCCAGTTTTTAAAGACAAGCAACCTTATCAGATAGTTTTAGTTTTCTGGTCACAGAAGCACAAACTACTACTGGTTCCAAAACCAGCTCTTTCTGGAGATTTAGGCTAATGGCTTAACCCTTTGATTCAGTCTTCCTATGTGTAAAACAGGGATGAAACCAAACACCAGCTTGTCATGAGGATTCTGTAACCAGCACATACTTGCGAACCACAAAGACAACGAAAAGCATAATTACCTAATTACTATGGATTACGATGCTAAGAAACATTCCTAGTTGAATGCCACCTAAAATACCGTGGCTTTTGTGATTTTAAGAACTACCAACAGGGAACGAGTTGTCAACCTGTTACATGGAACATGGTAACACAAGAGTAGCTTCTTTTTCTTCCCTCTTCTCCTCCTTTCTAGAATATACAGTCTTACATTCTACTTTTCCAATCTGATTTCTAAGCACTTAGCCAGAGGAGCTACTGGCAGGATGAGTGACTTGTGTCTAACTGTTGGTCAGCAGGGACAAGAAAACGGTAAGTCTGGCAGCTGTTGCCAGACCACACAGAAACTCTATTTTAGCTCTTGTACACTAGTAAAGATTGGTATACTCACTAGCTTTTCACAGAAAGTTAGCTCAATTCTAGATTTATACACCAGAAATAGTAAGATTTTAATCTATTTTTATTTGGAAAGATGAAAAAGAATTTTACTTGTGTGGCATATTCCATTACTGATTTGAGAGCATCCATCAAATCCAAAGCATCAGTTAAATATGTCTTTTAAAAAATAGTATTACAACAGAATACCATTCAAAATATTTTAATAGTTTGTGGAAGGCTAATCTGCAAGCAGATGTGGCAACTGAAGTTAATATTATAGTGACATCATTTGTGCAACACCAAGAATGGTAGTCAAACTTACCATGAAAAATTTATGTTCTTGCTTCATAGAAGCCCGTCACATAAAAGTCATCCCACTGCTACATTCAAAATCCTGGCCAGACAACCCACAGAAAACAAAGTCACTCTCTAAATTTCTCTGTCAAGACTAATTTTGATAAAACTTCATCATAGTTTGTGTAAACCCTGTTGGTTCTATCCCTGGTCAGTTCCTCACAGCTTTCCAATAATTCTAATGTAGGTTTATGAACTTAAACAGAAAATAAACTCATTCATTTCTTTTACAACGTCAGTGCTACAACCACTGTCTTCAAATTCTGTGCCAACTACGCAAAGGCTGCCTAGAGAGTTCCATTATTTTATTATCATAACTTTGATTTCATCTTTCTGTGAGAAAATCCAGTAAACATGTGATTTAGAAATGAAAGAGAATTAATTTAAGAAGAATACGTGTCCCAAGAACAAACCCCAATGCAGACTGTTGAAACAGACTAGATGTGTTTGTCCTTTGGCTTTAACAAGAGTAACTAGACTCTTAATTTCCCAATAATTTTATATTTAAACACGTTCAGAAAGAGCCAATCAAACAAGGGTTTATCCTCAAGGAGAACTGCTGCTTTGCCAAGGAAATGAAGCAAATCAAAGCTTTCAAAGGCAGATGCATTTATGAGGCTGCAGAGCAAGGACAGCTCGCACCCTCCCGCCTCCTCGCACACAGGGAGAGGTGTGGGAGGTTGATGTCGCAGAAAAACCCTGAGATTTTATTTAAATAAAAATTAAAGCCATCAGATTCTGTTTGCAAACTGGAAGTGTCTTGTTAAAAAGCATAACACGTCCAAGGCTTTATGAAAACATTTTCTTGTATTTGCAGTGAGGAGAAGTCAAGTTATCTCAGATTCCCCACTGCTGAATGAACCAAGTCATTAAACTGGCATTTGCATTGAACGGCTTTTCACAGGGTTTTCTGTCAGGCCTTTCAAACAGGAATGAAATGAATGAGGGCCAGCTTACAAATGATGCATTGTTGAATGTATGTGGGAGCAAACAGCCACCATTGTGAGTGCAGGTGGGAAAGAAAAATGAATAGACAAGGAAGCTCACGGAGATGGAGAATCTCATTATTGATGGACTATGTGCACGTCTTTAATGAAGTTTACCCAATAAAAGATGGATTTTCCCCTGATCCTCCTCTTTAAGATTAATTACATTGAAAAATATACAATGGTGAAACATCTCAAAGATTATATATGCTTCTCTTTCACCATTATACTACTAATCAAGATCTAGAAAGACTCTTCCTTCAAATATCTCAAAGCATTCAAGTATTTCAAAACTTAACTCAATCTCTTATAGAAATACCCTCATGGCCTTTCATTCAGATGAGGAAACTGAAGCATAAGTTAACAATAGCATGCAAGAAGAATGAATTAAAACCTGGAATTTTTTAACTGCAGTCCTTTAACTAATGAAGATCATGGAACAGACCCCCCTAGAAGCCATGCTAAGGCACATGGAAGACAGGGAGGTGATTCTAGACAACCAGCATGGCTTCACCAAGGGCAAGTCCTGCCTGACCAACCTAGTGGCCTTCTACAATGGAGTGACTACATCAGTGG